>NW_021026153.1:688906-737254 GCF_004153795.1 Camellia sinensis
CTAAAAAAAAAAAAAAAAAAAAAGAGAAGCCACTGAAGCGGTCAACCGGCCGGACATCTGGGAGGATGTCCGGGGGGACGACCGGTAGACTAAAAAATTCAAAAACTGTACGAAAATGTGGGAGCATTGTGTTGGAAGTTTGCTTTGGAATGAGGTTTGCCAAACGTGAAACAGAAATGTGTAGTGGAATTAATTTTTGAAAACCCCATCCAAATGCTTTGTTCACGTGAAGAGGTGGAATTGTGATTAGGAAGCTGTACCAAACACAGAAAAAAAAAAAAAAAAAAAGATGAACAAGGAAAGAGAAAGAAAGAAGAAAAGCGGAAGGAAAAGAAGAAAATGAAGGAAAAAAGAGGGGATAAGGAAGGAATCTTCACTGTGGACAGTAGAAAAAGCTTGCAAAAGCAAGACAACATCCTTACTCTAGAGAGAGTAGGAACTACACTAAAGCGTCAAAAACGGTTGTTAAACATTTGATTGAAGAAACACACGCACACACACAAATACACAACATGGGTAAAACAATCTTTTTCCAAATTAATCCCCTCACTAGATTTGAAACTCAACCCTTAGGATCATGTTTGATTCACAAGATTAATAGTAAAGTATTAATAATCCTATTAAATTAGTGTGGTATTCACTATCCAATTGGATTAATATCCATTGGATTAATAATACCACCCCTACCCCATTATTAATAATCCTACAAATTTGTTGGATTAATTATCCATTGGATTAATAATCCTAAATTAAAGTGTTAAAACAAACATAGGATAATTAGACCCACGGATTAATAATCTCAATCACATACTCTAATCTACACAATCAAACATGACAGTCCCCTCTTCCAAGGCCTATCATAGACTATGAATCTCCTCTCTAATTTTACAAATAAACATCATATTAATATGTTCTAGATTTATCCTAATCCAATCTCATTCCCTATAGCCCAAAACAAATACGGCCTTGGTTTAGATAACACTTATATTTATATTTTACATTGATTTATTTACATTATCTTAAGATTTATTTACAAAGAAAAGTTGATTCCACATTTTTAATCCTTTAGTTAAAAATTAATATCAAAATTGGGGTTTTGAAAAATGGAGGCCAAGTTGTTTGATGTTAAACTTAATTCAAGTTTAGTTAACGATTTATTTGTAACTAGCATTTTGCACATTTGATGTCTGTGTAACTTTAAAAAAAATGATCATTGTGTTGTTTAAGTGGTAAAAAAATTTATTATTAAACCTAGAGTCATGGGTTCTGGGTTTGAGGCTTGTCCTCTTCTTTGCATAAATATAGGAATATTTTGAAAAAACTCAAAATATGATAACTCCAAATATAGGTATATTTGGAAAAACTTAAAATAAAATATAGGGATATTTTGAAAAACTCAAAATATAAGACACATTTGTGTCAATACCACCAGCCGCATTCATTTTATATATTAGAATAGATAATAATAGATATAAACCATTTCACCAAATTAACCAAGGATTTATCTTTTGTAACTTAGCAAATTTAAATATATATTGTGATTGAATAATGGACTTGTTTAATATAGTTTTTCTCCAACTAAAAATAGATAATCCAAATCAAGAGCTAAAAGTACTCTTCCCTACTTTCATATAATCAGTTTTTTTTTTATTATTATTGGTAATTTAAGTTAGTTCTATATTAAAAGTTATAAGAAAAAATTATACCAAATGCTTTCATATATTTTCAAATAAAATAAAAAAAAGAAGAAAAAGAAGAAGCTATAAATTAATTTAATAAACTACACTAAATAGGACCGATATCATAGCAATTTTTAATTTGTATTACGGCATATGAATAAAAGAGTAGAAGATCTAAACATTAGGACAATTAAAGCGTGCACCTCCCAAAAAAAAAGTTCAAATATAAAAATGTTTAGATTTTTTATGATAAATTATGAATATTTATGGTCTGTTATGGCACTTTGTGGTAAAATTACAAATAAAGATTTTATGTGTGCACCTTACATTTGCAAATAGCAAAATTATCACACTTTATAATTTTTGTTATAACATTTTGTAATGAAAAAGTTGAGACATTTTATAAAGAAAAAAATTATCACATTTTATTATTTATGTTATGAAATTATGCGAAAAAATTAGGACAAATTACACTAACGGTTTTTATAATTTAGAACTTGTATCATTTTGGTCCCTGACCTTATGATACATTTAATCTTGAATTTGAATTTGAATTTGAATCTTGTTCCAAATAAAGACATTCGAAGACACCGTTTCCTTTGCAAATGGAAAATGCTCCATTTCAAGAACAAAATCATCAATTGGATAAAATATAAACTAATTTGACAAAAATAAATGTCAAAAAGTTATTCTTAAATTTTTAAAAATTATTTCTACCCAACAAAGATAAAATTATATAAAAATAATAAATCTTTTATATTTTATATTTTTATTTTTTTTACCAAATTAATTTTTATTATATGTTTGGATGATGATCATGTAATAGGTAGTTATTTTTGTTGATATTTTTTTATAATCATCATATAATAGATGGTTATTTATGTTGTTAACATATATTTTTGGATGGTTATTATGTAATAGATGGTTATTTTTGTTTTGTTAACATATATTTTTGAATGGTTATGATGTAATGGATGATTATTAGGTTTTTAATATATAATTGATATATTTAATATGAAATGTTTTTAGTTTTGAATTTTTTGATTTATTGGATTGGTTTAATAATGATATCAAAATTATTGTCATATAACTTTTGAAAAAATAGCAACTAATTTAACGAAAATAAATATCAAAAAAAATTATTTCAACCCTCCCAAAAGATAAAATTATATAAAAATGATGTATTTTTTATTTTTTTCACCAATTTAATTTTTAGTTTCTTAGAAAAAAAATTCGAAAATAGATTCTAAAAGCTAAATCAAACATAACTTTCTAACCAAGTAAATGTGAGCATTATTCATTAAAAAAAAATTATTTACATTTCAAACAACATACAAGTTAATCAACACAAAATAAGTTGCATGATGACTTTACCCTTGAAATAAACTGTTTGCAAATTAAACATCTTTAATTGTCCTTATTTGGAACAAAATTTACAATTCAAGGTTAAATGTATCACAATTAAAAAATCAGAAATCAAAATAACACAAGTTCCAAATTATATTACCTATTAATGTAATTCGCCCAAAAAATTAAGAAAAGAATATCATATGCACCATTTTCGAGGTACACATAGTAATCTCTCCCCAACATTAGATTTTTTTTGTAAATGTTAAAAAAAAAACAACAATGCTACAGACCACTAAATTTCTACCGCTAACACCATCACTAATCATGTGGCAAGTAAAAAAAACAAAAACAAAAACAAAAACTAAGACACAAAACACATGTGGCAGTGGGTAGTGCAACCACTAATTAGTGGTCTGCATTATTTTTCAAAAAAAAATGAACTTCAACTTGATATATACCATAATACCACCCTGAAATTAAAACTAAGCCATGCAAATTTTTATTTTTTATTTTAAATTGATTTTTGTAATTAAGTTGGGACCCGTAGTTTTTACTCCTAAATTTTGAATGTTTAAGGACCTTACAAATAGAATTTCTTTTAAAACAAAAATTGAATGTGTTCTGACAGATAATTATATTATTTATTGTGATTCGATAATGAACTTGTTTAGTACAATTTTGCTCCAACTAAAAATAGATAATCCAAAATCAAGAGTTACAAATACTCCCCCAACTTTCATATAATTATTCTTTTAGCATTGTTATTCAGATCTAAAAATTAGATTCACTTTTTAAATCCAATAATGTGTCAAACAAATGATTGATTAATAATTAAATATTATCTAATTATTAATCAATTATCTTTCTGACACATCATTAAGTTTAAAAAATAAATTAAAAAAGCAAACTGATAAATTATTTTTTTAATTTTTTTTTTTAATTTTTGGTTATTTAAGTTATTTCTATGTTAAGACCATTAGCAAAAATTATACCAAATACCTTCATATATTTTCAAATTTCCCCCCCCCAAAAAAAAAAAGTGGTAATAGCTGAAGTAGAACCCTCAGCAACTAAATATTTATTCGCTATATATTCTAAATTTAGTTTTATTTATTTAGTTTAGTAGGTAAAAATCAAAATTTAAACCTTTCAAAATTTAATCTTTTAGCGACTAAAAATTTAATGAAAAAAAATTAAAATTTAATTTTTTGGCAACTAAAAATTTAATAGACAAAATTCAAATGCTTCATTTGAAAAGTCAGTTGACTTTTTAACTTTTTTAACTTTTGTGGAAGGAAAATAAATAAATAAATAAAAAATAAGTGAAATAATTATAATTTAGATATGACATTTTATCTTATTGACTTTCTAGATTATTTTGTCATTTTGTAACTAATTTAACCAAAAAGCCAACCCAACCCACATTCCAAACGACACCAAAATTTAGTCCTTTGACGACTAAAAAAAATGTCACATTCATACTTATATCTATCATATTCAATTATTCATAAAAATATTTCCCTTCAACCTGTAAAATTCAATATAATATCATTCAATTATATATGGACAATAATAATCTCATAATCACAATTAATATTCTTCCCTACAACCTGTAATCTGTTCATACAATCATTCAAAATATATTTCCCAACAACCTATTTCATGTAATACTTGTTTTCATTCTCTTCTCAACCATCTCAAAAGTTTTAACAAAATATTCGAAGCAACTCTGTATCTAAAACTAATGATACACGCGCTTAAACCCATGTTACACTTCATCTCCTAAAAGGAGCTTGGATTCAACAATTCCATACCTGTTGCAGATAATAAAAATATAATTAAGGCACATGAATAATCAAATTCCAAGATCCAAGCATCAAAGCCACATCACAGAGAGTTGTTTTGCATCAACATTAACTAGTGAGTGACATGGTCCACTATCACACCACCATCAATTATACATTCAAAAAAAAATCCATAATAGCAATATATAAAGGAGATCATACATATCTCAACCATGATGACAGAACAAGAAGAAAAATGGCAAAACAAAAATGCAGTATGGGAATCTCACTCAGAAAGGTTATTGAAAAGATGCAGCCACGCATAACCAGTCGAAATGATTATTGAGAATGAGAATTCAGTATTCTGACTACTAAATCATTGGGGATAATTCCATGTGACCAAATGCAGCTGACCTGAGAGGGTGAAGTAGAGTAACCGTTTCAATAAAAACATCCCTCAAGGGAACAAAATTTCACTAGGAGCATGGCTATGTTATTTGAAACACAGATCGTTCGGGTATAAGGAACAAAAACAAGAACAAGAATGTGGTACGCCACATGTGATAGGGTTTTTTGCTGATATACAGACTTTAAAAGTGTAACTAATTCTGTTTTTAAAGTGCTCCATGTTTAAGAGGGATAGAATGCATGCATTTGTCTGATTTGTAAAATGGAATTACAAATGGGGAACTCTTTGTAAATGAGGAGAACAGGGAAATGGGTTGTCATGTATAGCACATGCTAAGAAGTTTGAGTAACTAACCATTTGGATAATCCTCTCCCTGACCCTCTCACTTAACTAATAGGCCATTTTAAGATTGAACTGCATGTCCACCTTGGTGTTCCACTGTAATATATAGAACAATTAACAAAAAAGTCTTGAATAAATTAGCAGCACAAATGAACCAGAAAGCATAATTTGCTATTGAAGGAACCAGAAAGCATGTTGTAGATACAAAAGACACTAAGGAATGACAAGCAAGCAATGCTTTTCAAGAGGAAGAGGGCAAAGGAAAATGTCAAATAAATTTATTCTTACCAAACACTAGGACGACCACCTCGACCTTGCAAAAGATGTGTGACCATGGTGTGGAGATGATTGATTTGTGCTTGTGTCGCCTCCCGCAATTTCTTCCCTTCCTCTCTCTCTTTCATCAGCTCATCATGATCTCTCTGCCACTCCTCACGAAGTGTCTTGATCTCAGATCTCAGTGTCTCCATCTCATGATCACATGCACATGCTCGTGACATAGCTTTGGATATAAAAGAAGAGGGTCGTGGGCCGATCCCAATTCCATGTAAATATCTCTTATTCTCTCCAAACACTTGTCTTGAAAGCTCCTCCTGGGTCATTGACATCCCAGACTGGGTGGCTTCGTCTCGTAAATTGACCATCTCAGCCTGCCATTGTAGGAAAAAAAAAAAAACCCCACAATAAGGTATATATATGAAGTCATTGTTTTCTAGATTAACATATCATGTCAAAAAAAACCACAATAAGGTATATATATCAAGTCATTGTTTTCTAGATTAATATATCAAGTCATTGTTGGAACATTAATATATCAAGTCAGTGTTTTCTAGATTTAATCTTTCTGGAAAGGTACCCTCAAAGATCTTCCCATATTTAGTCAATCAAAACTCCTCAAACCAGACAAAACTATCTGATACTTTTGTCTTGACTATCTCACACCTTTGTCTTAACACAACAGGAATCATGGGTGGCAAAACTGTTCACTGACGGGTAGAGGAACTCTAGATTAAGAAATCTGAACTGTAGAGGAATGGCTTAGTTGCAAGTTGCATGAAAATAAGTTCAGAATTAGGACTAGACAGATAATAATCAATCAGTCTTGCAACAGAAAATTCCAATTCAAGCTTATATGAATTCACATGGCAATTATAAAGCTCATCCAAAATAATGCTTCATCTATAGGCAATCCAACAACAAAAAAAAAGAATATTTCAGAAACCATATATGTTGTATATTTGTACATAGCTGGTTGGAAACTTCTAAACCAGCGAATGATAGAGCAAAAGGACTAAAGATGAGACATGTTTCAGAAACTGTTTAAAGAATGAGAGGGGAGAAGATGGGGGCAAATTAATGAGTTTAAGTTTCAGGCACTGCAAGTCACAGCAAATTAAGAAAGAGGAAATTTAAATAAAGGTAAGCTGATCTATATAATAGTCTTCAAAAAGATTTTACACCTAACAAATCAAACATGTACAATATATACTTGAGTGATCTAGAGGTAGAAACAGCATCAAAAACATGATCACCAAAAATAGAGTAAATAAACGTGTGAAGTATGCTTCAGTGCTAAGGATGGAAATACAAAAACGAAGCTGTACAATTATGTAATAGGTATAAATTCTACACTACATAAGAAAGCCACTCCCCATATGACAAAGGCATTAGATCTCTAGTTAATGGACTCATCACGTAACAACATTGTTGTTTTTGGGGTTTGGTCTTTGGTCTTTGTGGGACGTAGTTAAAGGAGAAGGGTAATGGATTATTTATTGTCCTTTTTCCTCCTTCACTATCATTTTGAATAGCCCATTAGTTTCCATTACCTTCATGTTGTACGCTTTGATTGGCTTCTATTAAAGACTGATGTTGTTTCACTCTCTAAGGAGGCTGAAGAATTGGCTGAAGTTGAAGCGAAATTGGTTTGTTTTTCTTTCCCCTCTAAGTTATTATATATCGGCATCATTACTCTCCTATGGATGCCATTGTTTGTAGGTTTTATTACATATCGGTAATGCAGTCACCACATAGACGCAGAAAAAAAGTACTATGAGCTGCTGCTGAGGACGGAGGAACCAAACCAGAAAGCGAGAAGAGTAGTACTTTTTTGTTTTGAAAATTCAGAAGTAAAAGATCTAAAGCTCCTACAGCGGTGTAACGGCCACAGCATAACGGTGGTGGCAACCGGAGCAGTGAATCACTTTATGTATGCACTCCAAAAAGACTATTTATCATTTATTGCTTGAAACACAGTGAATTATAGTTAAACCAAAAGATACATCTCAACTAAGCCCGTGCCGTTGGATAGTAGATCTATTATATTCAGCAATATCAGCGGAATGTCTACGCTGTAGAACTAAATACAAAGGAAACCATAACTGCAACAAGATAAAAATTTGGAGGTAGTTACACAAATTTGCAAAATCTATTAACAGTGCAATAAGAGACACAAGAAGGAACACAGCAGCATGATTATTTCACCAAAAAACTTGCAGTTTTCAATGATCAAGGCACATTCAGGAGCTTATATTCTGCTCAAAATTTAGGGTAGATCGAACCTTCCACTAAATTGTCTTTAAATATTCATCAAGAAGAAAAGAAATAAGCTTACAATCATACAGTTGTCAGTTTCACCAAATTTTCTATCAGTACATACCCTTTACTAAATTTTGAAGAGCTTCATATTATATCAAAGTAAAGCCAAAAGATTGAAGAACTACAGAGTAAACATTTAATAATTCTCAAAAGAGAAATGCTAGAGATCCAAATTAACAAATAATTAAAATGAAGCTTACCATATTGTATGATGTTCACAACAAAGAAGCCCAATAGAGTGTCCACGTAGATGATTAGCAAAACCAAGTACCATGAGAATAGTGAAATGGCAAAATTAGTGAAACAGAACATTTTGTTAATCTTGTAACTGGTGGTCATGGTCTACACTTATAATGTTAACTATAGCCATAGGTCTAGTGGAAAAAATCATAGGTCTAGATTATAAGTTGACCGATTGTTTTCTCGGTATAGTAGATTGGTTTGCTATGTACTCATTTTTGCGTGGCTGGCTGCATTATTAATGGTAGGTTACAATTTTCAAGCATAGTTTAAGCTAGTATTACCAAACCAAATTTGCATGAGACCAGCGGCGGTTCAAGCAACTTTCAGAGTTCAAAATCATCACTAAAGTGAAGTTTGAACTCCATAGAGATGTAACCACAAGATAAAGAAAAGATACAAAAGAAAGGACAATATGAAATTAATATAAAATTCAGAACAATCTTATGATTAATAATCGTAGATTACTTTTAGAATCCATCACATCCCAACCATTCTCAACCCTTTTTTTTCTTTTTTTGATCAGCAACAAACAAAGATTTATTAAGGCTCAACGTCAAGAAAAAAGAGGATAAGATATTCTCTTACAGCAGAAATGGAAAAACCAAAAATAGGTAAAGAAAATACAAAAAAACAAAAATACCAAACTCAAAAACTTCTACATAGAACAAACTGACACCCAATCTGAAGCAAGCAAAAAAAGCGGAATCTCCCGGAATACTGAGCTCGCCGAGGCCCAAAAAGACACCAAGTATCTCACCCTATCCCATAAGTAATCTATATCCCAACCATTCTCAACCCTAGTAATAAAAGAGACTCCATTTAATAAGTTTCATCACCATATAACTTTGTTTTGTTTTGTTTTTAATTTATAACCATATACGTTGTTAATTGATCAATTACAGACATAAGACACAACTTACACAAGGTATCAATTAATCATTCTAAAGGAAGTTTTTCTCATAGGCTCCTTGATTTTTCTTATAAGTTTTTGTCAACATTTTATCTAATTTACGACCAAGTGTAAGTCACTGCCGGGATTTGAAAACTAAAACTGGTTATCCAAAACAAGAGGCAGTTCAAAAGTGTTATAATTTGGCTTCTTGTACCCTGGGACTTGCACATTCAATTGTGCACCAATCATATGTCTTAATTATAAATGAGACTATCAATTTGCATACACTCACTCAGGACTTATTGCAAACATTATGCAGTCAATACAAAAACACAGACACAAAATCACAGAAAAGAAGAAACAGAACCTGGAAACAACAAAGTAGACAGAATCAGGCATAGCATGGGTTCAACCAGCATAAAAAACGAACAACATTTTCATTTTTCAAGCACAACAGTTGAAAATTATATCGAAGTTCTCTCTTCATCCAAATTGACATAACAACAAACATATGGCGTGCAAAATAAATATACATGTATTCCGTTTTTATAATCAGTAAAATAAACAGACATGTATTCAAATCGATGTTCTTTCATTCTTCCCCAATTTCTCATCAACCAATCATGTCATACAAGAAATGGAACAAATAAAACTTACATTGCGATGCAGATAGAACAGTAGAGCTTGAGGAATGGATCTTCACCAGAATTTGTGATTTTTCAAATGTGCTGCTGATGTGCTGCTGGAGATGCATTCAAGGTTCTCATATCCCCAAACTCCAAATTAATTGAATAAAATGAATAAATGTTAGTGTAGAAATTTAATGTATAAAGAAAAATAGAGAATTGTATAAATATTGATTGTATTATTGATTGATTGAATGTTATGTATTACACATGGTGAGTATGTTCTTTATATAGGAGATGTAGTAGGTGAAGTGGGTGGAGTGGTGTAGTAGGTGGTGGAGTAGGTGAAGTGGGTGGAGTAGGTGTAATGGAGTAGGTGAAGTGGGTGAAGTAGGTGGTAGGTTTTAACAGTTAGATACAAAGAAACTAAAATCACAAATGCAGTGATACATCGTCACAAATCATAATCCTTCAAGAGCATCACCAGCTGATCAGAAGATAAGTAGATGACTCTGCAGGTGACTCTGTTGTTGAGAAAAAGGTCATCTGTCAAAAGGTGGCAGCATACCACTGAGTAGCATAAAGAACAGATATTTCTTCTTCTTCTTCTTTTTAACAGTTCAAAGTGTAGTTTCACATTTACACATTCCAGTAGTGATTGTAACATAGCAGTAGATGGTACGCCAAGTTTAAAAAAACCGGACAACCATAAAAAATAACAGAGGGACCAAACTTCACAATGGAGGCAATATTATTAGCCAATGTCTCACGATCAATGACAATAACCTTAAACAATACATAGGGTGTCTGATTTAAGGAGAGAGGAACCAGAGACTGGCCAATAAACCTCATCAAACCACATCTTCCATTCTTCTTTCTGAGAAAGATCCCCATTCTCCAGTGACTTAAACAGCCCCTGAATCTTCAGAAACTATGCTTCCTTTTCTTCTGACCCTTGCCAACAGAAAAAGTACCCATCGTGCATGAATTAATAAGCTCCCTAGGAATAGGAGCTCCAGATGATTTCAAAATATCAACCAACTCTGGTAAAATTTTCTTATTCTCTTCATTGACAAAGACGATTGCTGTACCCTCCTCCCCCAGCCTAGATGCCCTTCCAATCTGGTGAACATACTCCTTAATAGAATTTGGCATGTCAAAGACTATAACTTGTCTCACACCCAAGAGATCAACTCCTCGGCCCAAAACCCCCGTGGCCACAATCACAGGAACCTCTCCAACCAGAAAAGACCTAATAATTTCTCTCCTCTCCTTCATGGGCTTTTCTCCATGGATCGATAGAGCTTTCACTCCAGTGGTGACTGTTACTGCTTGAGAAAGGAGATCTGCACCAAGTCTAGAACCCACAAATACCACAGCTGGTGGCATAAAGTGCTGCTTGCTCATCAATATGTCAAAAAGTTTCTTCTTTTTTTGCTTTGATTCAACCCAAATGGGCAGTTGCTTGACAGCCTCGTTTGGCTTGTTTGGCCTCCCAACAGATATAGCAATTATATCTTTCACCATCGAGCTAGCCATCTTCTCAACTTCTTTTGGAATTGTGGCAGAATACATCAAGACTTGAGGTCGTGACAAAGCCCTAAAAATCTGCATTACCTGCTCATGGAAACCCCTCTGGAGCATACAGTCCACTTCATCTAGAACAAGAATTGAAACACCATCTAATTCTATGTCATACTTTGCTAGCAGATCAATAAGCCTGCCCGGAGTTCCTATAATGACTCCCACTCCTTGTTGGATGCGGTGGACTTGTCCAGCCATGGGGTCCCCGCCAACTACAAGTGCAGTTTTAAATGGCAAACCCTTTCCTAGCAACTTAGCCTGCTCCTCCACCTGTATGCAGAGCTCTCTAGTTGGTGTAAGAATGATTGATAATGGTTTTTTCTGATTTGAGAGCTTCTCACGTCCAAAATTTGCACAGTAGGAAATTATAGGAACCAAAAATGAAGCAGTTTTCCCTGAACCAGTGTCGGCTGAAACAAGCAGGTTTTTGCCAACCAAAGCAGCTGGTATTGCTTGCATCTGGACAGGGGTTGGCATTTCATATCCAGCAGCTTCTATATTTTGGAGGAGCTTCTGAGGAAGATTACAAGAAGCGAATGACAGGATGGGTGCTGGAACAAAGTCTCCCCTGACATTGATTTTGAGTTTCCTTCTTAGCAACTCACTTGGATCATTAGTTAGATATTGAGATTCTGATTCTGATTTTGATTTTGATTTTCCATCAGAATCTCTTACATAAAAGCACTCATCATGGGTAATGGTAGGGGGTAGTAGTCTTGTAGGATGCGGGAGACCAACTGGCAACTGTGAATTGGCAATCTTGCAAAGAAGATTTTGTTTACATTCAAGGCTGCATATATCATCATCAGTCTCGTCACATATATACTCACCATAGCGGCCACATACAACACAACGAGGCTCACCTGGAAGAGCTTCTCTTTGATCCCAACACCTTTTCTTTACATCATTTACTGCATCACAAGAGACTAAAACAGAAAATTATATAAGCTAAGTGGAACAGTAAAATATTTCTGCATAAAACAGCCTGAAAATCCTCTATATACAGGCATGCCGATTCCATAAATAATGATGCACAGAGGCATAATCCAAAAAACATAGCACCCTGAGTAGAGGAAAAAGGCTAGGGCTAACGGTCCAATTGTTTGGGCGGAAAACTTTTTTCAGAAAATGTTTTCTGGAGAAAACATTTTTCTATGTTTGGTGGTGGTGGTGGAACAAAGGTGGAAGTGGAGGTGGCAGCATGGTGGTGGGGCGGCGACAGCGATGATGCTGGCAGTGGCCGTGGTGATGGTGGTGTGGTGGTGGAGGTGAAAGTGGCGGTGGTAGTGTGGTGACATTGATAAGACTTTAGTTTGAAAAATGTTTTCTGCCTTCTAAAACTTGGAAAACATTTTCTTCTCACAAGCTTGTTTTCTATTGACCATGAAAAATATTTTCTGTTACAGTTTCATTTTTCATTGTAGCAAAAATGTTTTTCGCCAAATCGATCACGAGAGAGAAACAAAAACAAAAAAAGCAAACAGATTACCATTTGCACGTGTATAATATTAGAATGGAGTAAAAATATAAGAAAAATAATAGTAAAAAAAGAAATGAACAAAATGGAAACATTGGTACCTAGTTCTTCTTCTTCTACAGTACCATTTGCTGCCACAGTTGAACTTTTAGATTGCATACCCTTGTCTCCTCCTCCTCCTCCTCTGCCTTCCATCATCTGAAAATTTGACATAAATTCAATGAATTGAATTTGAAGAGAGAGAGAGAGAGCTTTACAATTGATGACTGAAGAAATTTCACTCGTGACTCAATTCAATACACACAATAATCATGAATATATAATAAACCTAAACTTGAAGATAATCAGAGGGAAGAACATAATATATAACATACATGTATGTATGTATGGAGCCTACCTGCCCGCCTGGATAGCTTCGACTTTGAATTGAATTGTGAGAGAGAGAGAGAGAGAAATGACGGAAACAAACAGACAAACTAACAAAGGGAAAGACCAATCCATATAGCTTTAGATTCACAACAACCCGCATTGGCTAGCTCGGGTCACCTGTTCTAGTCTCGGTTCTTCTTTTGATAAGTTTTAACTGTAATTTTATTTTTTTTTTTGTAATCATTAATTTTCCCAACTTTTTATTTGACAAGTGTGCGGGTTTCTTTTTAAGAGGATTACATTTTCAAGCAACGCTACGGGCACCAAAAAGAGTGCATATGGTATGCAGCTCATACAAAAAAATATATAACTTTTTACTCACAAAAAAACAACTTTTTACTTCTCACAAAATGTATAATTTTTACATCAAAAAAACATGACTTTAGGGCCCCATTTGTTTTCAGAGGTAGAATAAAGGGGATTCATAGTGAGGGGATTAATAGTGAGGGGATTGTTAGTGAAGGGATTGATAGTGAGGGGATTAAGTAAAATTGTATTTGTTTTGATGATAGTTGTTAGTGTAAGAATTGTTAAATTATTTTTATATAAAATAATAAAACAAATAAAAAAATATAAAAAATTAAACATTAACATTTATAAAAAAAAATTCAATATATAACAAATAAAAAAAATAAAAAATTTTCTAATCCCCTCACTATTTTTCTAATACCATCTCGCCAACCTCCATCTCAATCCCCTCCCCAACCTCCATCTATATCACCTCCATCATCTTAATCCCCTCCCCAACTCTACAAACAAACACAACATTAAATAACACCTCCACCATCCTAATCCCCTCCCATCTACTTAACCCCAAAACAAACGGGCCCTAGGGGTGCATATCATAACTTTTTCTATTTGTAACTTGCACCATAAAAATCGTAATTTCTACCACAAAAATTTGTAACTCATCTCAAAAAATCATAATTTTTCTTATGATGTGTACTTTTTTAGGGGTGTATATTGTAACATTTTTCATCAAGCAAATCATCAAGGTATCCGTGTCTTGTCTTGGACTTTATTTCTTCTTTTTTTTAAATAAAAAAACAATTGTCATGTTGGTATAGTGTGACATGTACATGCCTGTGTTTCTTAGCAAGCGGAGATTTCGACACTACAATTAATCTACCATTGGGCAATGCTAAAATTTGCAAAAAAATAATAATAATAATAATAATTAAATTAAATTTCTAATATTTCTAACCAGAAAAATAGTTAAGAAACTAAAACTTGGACATTAATTAAAGAAGAAGAAGAAAACTTAACTATGAATTTATTCACGAGACATCTCCATCATGCATATATAAATTGTGCTATACTAAAATTGATCTCTAAGTACATCGTAGGAAAACAAGACTTTTAACTTAGTAGCTGTGTAGACTACAACAAAATTGAATTGGATTTTTACAACATGCACACAACTGTCGTTATATGATATGTCGTGGAATGTTGATTGTCATTTACGACATTGCATGCAAAGTCGTAAAAGGTAATATATCAAATTGCATAAAACATTTATGGCATACTTTGTATGCTGTATATAATCTTTTACGACATTTTTCTTACATGCCATAAATCATTACATTTTTCACGGCATAATTTTGCATGTCGTAGAAGACTATTTTTAATATATTTATGATATACTTTGTATGTCATATATAATCTTTTACAACATTTTTTGCATGCCATAAATTATTACACTTTTCACAACATAATTTTACATGTTGTATAATGTTATTTTTAATATATAAATATACATTAATTACTTGTATAATACTTGCCTTAGATGCTTAATTAGACTAGAATAAGATTTTCAAAATAGGAAACTAAAAAATTTGACTAATAATACCATTCCAAAACTACTAGACTCTTCAAAAGACCAAATCACATGACTTGATCAATAATATTACCCATGGATTGAAAGCATTTGCTTATCCAAAAATAGACCAAATCACATGACTTGATCAATAATATTACCCATGGACTGAAAGCATTTTTGCTTATCCAAAAAATATGAGAAACTGCCTCTATTTATAAAAGCTTGTAAATTATTAATTAAAATGAGACGGGGCAACTTAAAATGAAAGCTAGCTTCAGAAATTAACATAAATCTCTCTCTCTCTCTCTCTAAGAAATCCTACCACCTGCCAAATAGTTTCTTGAACTACTTTTGTTTTTAACCATTTCCACATTTGTTTAATACCATTTCCACATTTGTTTAATAATCCCAAAAAAATAAAAAATAAGATAAATGTTTGGTACCATCCAGGCCAAATTCATTATTTAACAGAATCTTGTTATATATTTGTCGACAATCGCAACATGATGCCTCATAATCACATCAATTCTGACAGGATAAAATTGTTACGCCAACTCATAGCTTTAGTATCATGTACTAAATTGATTAATAAGAAACATAAAGCATATCACGGTGGAGTGGGTCATTCTCAATTGATCTATAAGCATGGCTTAAATTCATTTAAAGTGAAACTATGAAGCACGGACACTTCAAAATAGGTGCCATAGCAGTGTCAGACAAGGGGACAACGCGACGGACATGTACAGGACACGCAATTTGGCGTTTCCCTTTTTTCTTTTTCTTTTTTGGTATGGGACACAGCGAGAAGAAGAAAGAGAAAAAGAGATCCAAAATCAGAAGAAAAGAAAGAGAGGAGAAAAAGAAACCTGTTCATCGAGCGAAGTCCTCAGTCGATCTCCATCTCAATCTCCATTGAGCTCCATCTCAGTCGATCTCCATCATCAAACGACCTAGTAAGTAGTAAAGCTCTCATCTATCTCTCTCTCTCTAGTCTGTCTCTCTTCTCTCTCAGTCGATCTCCATCTCCATCGAGGCTCCTGCACCAGTCGCGATCTCCATCTCCATCGAGGCTCCTATTCCAATCGATCTCCTAGCAAGTCTCTCGTATTTGTCTGTCTCGTCTTATTTCACCTCTTGCCTCTTTATCTACTCTCTGGTCTGTCTTGTTTCTCTCTCTTATTTCACATCTTGCCTCTTTATCTCCTCTCTGTCTTCTTTCTACTTTATTTTTAGTTGACTATTTTAGTAGGTTATTTTAATTTTTGACTATTTTAATAAGTTAAAATTTTTGTGTTTGAAAATATGATTGGATTTTTTTGTGATTGTATGTGATGTTTGTGAGAGAAAAAGTGAAATGATTATGAGTTTAATGTGATATTTTGTCTTATTAGCTATTTTAGTCTATTTTATCTTTTTGTGAATTTTAACTTAAATTGGGCTATTTTTTTTCTTACCAAACATTTATGATTAGATATATATATTGTATATTTTAGTTTAATTTTTTTTCTTTGTAAATTTATTTTTATTTTATATGCAATTTTTTCTTTATTTAATGTTCATAACATATGTAGATATGTTTATAATGTTTAAATGTAGTAGTTTCTATATACACATTGAATTAATATTAGTTTTTATTGGGATAATTACACTTTGCACTCTTGCACTTTGCACCAAATTTTACTTTGACCCAACACATGAAATCATGACAATTAACCCCTGCACTTCTGGTCAAATCCTACTTTAGTCCTTACACAAAATCATGATAGTCAACCTCTTACACTTTTGATCAAATTCCACTTTGGTATATACACAAGTGTCAATATTGTCCCCCTTCTAGTATTTCATTGTTTAAATCTTTAACAGAATTCAATCATGTGACTATGAAATGAGATTAAGAGAGGAAAATTATCCTCACTTTCTACCAATACACACTATGGAGGTGTTTGGCAAAGGCTATTTTTTAGCTTTTTGGGCTAAAATTTACGAAAAGACAAAATAGGCTAAAATAGTCAATAAGACAAAATATCACATCAAATCTATAATCATTTTACCTTTTTTCTCACAAACATCACATCCAATTACAAGAAAATTCAACTATCTTTCCAAACACAAAAATTTTAGCCTACTAAAATAGCCAAAAACTAAAATAGCCTACTAAAATAGCAACTTTCCAAACACCCACTATGTCCAAAATACATATCAAATTACAACTGTATTAAGCTAAGACAAAATGTATATTGTAAACAATTAAGAAAATGAAATATGATTTTGCATAAATTGAAATCAAGACACTCTGGGCTCGTTTGGTTTGATTTTCTGAAAAAAAATTGGGAAATTTTCTCTACAAATAAGTTTTCAAAAATAACCAAACCAAACAAATTTTCCCAAAAAAATTTCCCAAAACTTGTAAACCAAACAAGTTTTTCAAACAAATCTCTCTCTCACACACATCAAATCAATCACTTTTTCCAAAACTCTATCTCAAAATAATTTTCCAAAACATCTTTTAAAAAAAACCAAACCAAACATGTTTTCGTACTTTTTATCTCTAAAACACATCTCTCAAACACAAACCAAACATACCCTCTGTTTTCCACACTAACACAGTTTCTATCTATTCCTCTTTTTCTCTTTGATTTCTATGTTACCTTTTTTATTTCAAAAGTTCTATTTTCTTACCTTTTTGTCCCAATTTTAGCATACAAACATATATATATTATATAACTCTCACGCGCTTATCACATAGGATAAAGTGTGTATTGGTGAACAATATAAATAATTTTTCTCTTTTATCCATATTTTGTAATTGCGTTCTTATCATATGACTGAATTTTGTTAAAGATTTAAACAATAGAGTAACAAAAAATGGGACACTGATACTTATGTAGAGATCAAAGTGGGAGTTGACCAAAAGTATAATGGGTCGACTATTACGATTTCATATGTAGGGACCAAAGTGATATTTGACCCAAAATGTAGGGGTCCACTGTCATGATTTCATATGGAGGGACCAAAATGGAATTTGCTACAAAGTGCAAAGGTACAAAGTATAATTCACCCTTTTTATTAATTTTGATTATTTGGTAACATAAAATTAATCTCCATAGCAAATACGTAACATATATATTAAAAATATATATTTTCTGTGTCCCCCCACCGTATCCATGTCCCCATTTTTTTGAAATCGCCGTGTCCCGTGTCTGTATTTGTATTCGTGTCCATGTCTATGCTTCATAATATAAACCTAAACTTAATTCATTCATTTCATTAAATTCAGTCATTCACATCAATATTTATATATATCACCACATAATCATGGCTTAAATCCATTTAAAGTGAAATATAAACCTAAACTTAATTCATTCAATCATTCACATCAATATTTCACATAAACAATTTGCCAAACCAATTCAATAATAAACGGTTTTGTTTTCCTCACATTCATTTGTTCAAGGCCTTGAAAATGAGTAATAAACTCACATGGAATAGAGAGAGTCTCATTCATTCATTCATTCATTTCAATAATTATATCACAACATGAACAATTTGGCAAAACAATTCAACAACAAATTGTTCTGTTTCTACTCATATCCATTTAATGAATTCCTTTGACATCCATTTGAATCTGAAACACAATGAACCACCACAACTCATTCTATAAATGCCATGCATAAAGTGAAATTCGAAAGAGAGTGAGTAAAGATTTGATGATATTTAAATGTATGCAAGGCATAAAAAACAGGGAGCAATCGCGGTAACAACCTTATTTTAAACTTAAAGGAGAAATGTAGCTGAAAATAGAGCGACATGTCACAATACCTGAACAGGTTTGCTTTTCTTCATGGACTCTCTGATTTTAATCAACTTGAAAAATACACATTTAGCTATATCAAAAGAGAAGCTAACACTAAAACGATCTCTCTCATACTAAAAAAAAAAAAGCATTTAAGATAAATACAGGCAAAACCAAAGGGGAAAGCATTGTAAAAAGAAGGGCTGATAGAGCAAAACAAGTAGAAAAACCAAAAGTTCTATTAAATGGAATCTAGCAAGAATAACATAGGCAGTTATCCTTGCTACATTAATTGCCTGTCATTTGTTCCTTCATATCAACACATTTCAAAAGTTTGTCACATAATTGATGAAAGTGGTAATGAACCCTACTGATGATAGGGGTTGAGTGATTATGGGTTACTTGTGACGTCTCAGATTTTCCAATCTCAGTGGCTGGAACTTATTTTTCTTGGTCTGCAAGTTTTTCTTTGGTCTGGTTGTGGGTGGATTGAGACTATATTTGGATTGTTTCTTCTTGCCTTTGTTACTCTAGTGTTGTGAGGTTTTTCTTACTCTGGTTTTTTCCCTCTTTTTGGTGTCTTTTTGTACTCTCTTTGTTGGCTTCTCACCAACATTTGTACTTCCTTGGTGCTTGCATATGATTTGTGTGTTCATGTACCAACCTAGTTGAGATATGTTCATTTAGCCTCGGTTTTTTGTTTTGATGAAATTTTCGTTGTACTTTGTGAATTAGACTAACGAAATTCTCTTTTGGTGATAAAAAAATAATAAAAAAGAAGAAGGAGAATAAAGAACAAAAACGTAGATATCTTTCAAAAAAGGAATAAGCAAAGAATGAAAAGGAAAAAATCTGCAAGCTTGCTATAAAAAAATAAAAATAAAAAATCAGACATCAAAATATAACCCCCTTCAAGCTTGTAACAGCCTCCACACATTCCTACGAAACAAGGCAAGGTTTTATGTTCTTAAATGCAAAATTCTGATGTTAAATTGAATGCAGGAACATAACATATATAATATTTATATAGGCACCTCTAATAAATTTGTGGGTTTGATCCATCAAATGAAAACAAGAAACCTGGAATTTTTTTTATTTTTAGATTTAATTCATATAGCATATCATTATGAATTTAAATTTCATGAAATAAATAAATAGATAAAAGATTCATTTGAGATCGTCCACAGCATATCAAGGAAGAATCCCATCATAAACCAACAGGGATCAATAGAACATCTTAATCAAACAGTATATTCGTAGTCCTGGTGTTAGTGAGATTAACTAATTGTAAGAATGAGAGGGGGGGGGGGGGGGCGAGAAAATAAGAAAGGAAAGTGGAGGGAAAGCAGAAGAGAAACCTTTAGGCCCCGTTTGTTTGGAATTATGGGAAGGGGGTTGGATTTGATAGTGAGGAGGGGATTGAGAATGGAGTGTTTGTTTTGAGAGATAGGGAGGGGATTAGTAATCCCTTGATATCTATACTTCTATACTATATATATAAACAAATGTAGTAGAGTATGAGAATTTTCTAAACTCTTAATACTAAATTCTTATGGATTCACTCTCCTACGTGTCACTTCTCAAGTCCTCCCTCCCACTTTTCCTAATTTTTAATCATTTGTCAATTATCTAAATCTCAAAAGCCAAAAGGATTATATATATTTAAATATGAACAACAAAGAGGTAGAGATAAAAATATAAAATAAAAAAAATAAAAAGATAACTATTCAAATTTCAACTACAAAATAATATAAAAAGTCAAATAAAAGATAAAAAAAATAACTAAATAAAAAACATTATGAGTCAATTAATTATAAAAATAAAAAGTTAACTATTTATATATGAACAATTAAAAAAAATTTAAATAAAAAAAATTACGAGTCAAAATGATTTTTAAAATAAAAAGGTAATTATGTATATATGAATGACAAATAAATATAGATGAAAAAATATACAAAAATTAAAATATAACTATTTAATGAAAATTCAAATAAATGATAACAAAATATTTAAATAAAAAAAAGAATAAGATTGGGATATAAATATCCCAAAAAGATGATAATTTTTTTTAACGATTTATATTTATCTTTTGTTAGTTTGTTATAGAATTTCTATATATTTCAACTTAATCTTTTTAAAGTTTATCTTCATGTGGAACTTAATATTTTATCTTTTAAAATCATCAATTACTTATTTATACAAATTTTGAACATGATAGAATTCCATATATATCTTTTATTTAAGCATAATCTTTTTAATATAAAAACAAGTTCCTGCCAAAGAAACCATGGATAGAAAATTGGGGGGAAAACAATCAACATGGAGTATGAGAATTCTCTAAACTCTTAATACTAAATTCTTATGGATTCACTCTCCTACATGTCACTTCTCAAGTCTCTCCTCCCACTTTTCTTAATTTTTAATCATTTGTCAATTATCTAAATCTCAAAAGCCAAAAAGATTATATATATTTAAATATGAACAACAAAGAGGTAGAGATAAAAATATAAAATAAATAAAATAAAAAGATAACTATTCAAATTTCAACTACAAAATAATATAAAGAGTCAAATAAAAGATAACTAAATAAAAAATATTACGAGTCAATTAATTATAAAAATAAAAAAGTTAACTATTTATATATGAACAATTAAAAAAAAAATTTAAATAAAAAAATATTATTCTTCCTTAGTACTAGGGTTGAAATGGAATGATGAAATGATAGGAAAATATGTAACTTTTTTGATCCTCTACTCTTTTTCTCTTAAACTTGCTCACAGAATTTCCCTTCGCTTAGTTGAATAAGGAATGTGGTGGTTGCATCCAGGATATAAATATCCCAAAAGATGATAGATTTTTTAACAATCTAAATTTATCTTTTGTTAGTTTGTTATAGAATTTCTATATATTTCATTTTAATCTTTTTAAAGTTTATCTTTAAGTGGAACTTAATATTTTATCTTTTAAAATCATTAATTACTTATTCATACAAATTTTAAACATGATAGAATTCCATATATATTTTTTGTTTAAGCATAATCTTTTTAATATAAAAATAAGTTCCTGCAAAAGAAATCATGAATAGAAAATTGTGGGGAAAACAATCAACATTGAACCAATTCTGATCCCTTTTCGGGGCATGAGTTTTTACATTTGTAAGAAAGTGAGTTCATATAAATGGATATTATTATTTTTAAATTTTTTTTTTGTTACAATCTATATTTTTCCTTATTTCTTTCTTTTTATTAATAATGTGTCATTTAATTGAGATTTTATTCTTTTTTTATATTTATAAAAGCAATGCAATTATCAATTTGTAACTCTCCCACTTATTGATTATTTGTGTTTAATTTTTTTTTTTGGTGTAGATGTTAGATTGAAAATGAAGAACACATCAAAATTTATTGGATATGGGTTATACTTTAATGGCATGTTTGATTGGGTGGATTAGAGGATGAGATTGGGATTATTAATTCGTGGGTCCAATTATCCTATGTTTGTTTTAACATTTTTGTTTAGGATTATTAATCCAATGGATAATTAATCCAACAAATTTATAGGATTATTAGTAATGGGGTAGGAGCAGGATTATTAATCTAATAGATATTAATCCAATTGGATAGTGAATACCACACTAATTTAATAAGATTATTAATACTTCACTATTAAGCTTGTGAATGAAACATGACCTAAATGTATTCATCAGTTGATTTTTTATTGTTGATTATCCTATTGAAATAATTCATGATTAAATTTATTTTTAGTAACTCATTTCCTTTGAGAACTAAACCACAAATTTCTTCTTTGTTTAAATTATTTATTTATTTATTTAGATTCAGAGTTTGAGCAAATGGAAAATATCTCATATTTAAAATGTTAATTTTTTTTTGAATAATTTAAATATTTATGTTCTTTGTGTTTATCAATTCAAGTATAATGCATTCAAACATTTTTTAAATTTTTTTTTATAATCATTCCAAACCTATTTGTGTTTAATGAATCAATATAACGAAAAAACAAATAGCATATAAAAAATTTTAACTACTAACTAAATATAGTGGGAATTAAAATTAATTTTATTTTAATTTATTATATTATATGAGATGATTAATGTAATATCTACCATTGATTAAGCAAAATTAGTGTTACTTAAATTTAATATATTAGTCATTTTGATTAATTATAATATGTCTTTATTACTATATTTTTGGTTGTTTGAAGTAATTCTTAAATAAATTAGCTATTATATATGTGATGATTTACTAATGTATGATAGTTTTTTAAAATTTTCAATAATGTGAAATATTAAATATTTTTAATGATGTGAAGTAAGATTTATATATAAAAACCAAATAAAAATGTTAAGAAATATAAACAAATAGCAAATTGTTTTTCTAATAATTATTGACTTTTTAAAAACTTGTGCATCGCACGGGTGACCACTAGTTAGTAAAGAGGAGGAAGGGGGATTGGTAAGAAGGAGGTAGAGATGGTATTAGAAAAATAGTGAAGAGATTAGAAATTTTTTTATTTTTTTATTTTTTATATATTGGGAATTTTTTTTAAATATAATGTTTATTTTTTTATTTGTTTTATTATTTTATATAAAAATAATTTAACAATTCCTCACTATTAATCCTCTCACTATTAATCACCTCACTATCAATCCCCTCCATTCTATCTCCCAAAACAAACGGGGCCTTAGGGTCAACTTGATTTAGTGGTGTGTGTCGCGACCTAGGCGAAGGAGGAGCGGTGGAACAAAGAAAGCGTCCGTGGCAACTAGAGGTAGAGATGGCGACAACGCGGGGCAGAATCAGTTTAGGGAGTGGCTAGGGTTGAAATGTTTTTTTGGTTTTTTTTTTTTTATAGATTGAAACTAAGAGGGTTTTTTTTTCTAATATTCTAAAAAAAAACTATTTAGAAAATTGAACCACTTTTCAAATTATTTAAGAAACTAACTTGTTTTTGAAATCGCATTTTGAAAATACAATTTTGAAATTGAAATTATATTTTCAACATGTAATTTCATCTTGAAATCGCATGTTGACACATGCAATTTTAATTTCAAAATCACATTTTTAAAATGCGATTTCAAAAAGTAAATTAATTTCCCAAATAGTTTGAAAAGTGGTCAATTCTCTAAATAGTTTTTTTTCCAGAATATTTTTTTTAAAAAAAACTCTTGAAACTAGGGTTGAAATGGCTGGAAGAAATAGGAATTGGAATTAAGAGCATCTCCTTGTATTTTTTATTTTTTTATACTAAATTTGAGTGAAAATTTACTCGCTTTAACGAACTTTTATCAAAATATCGGTTGATCGAGCAAATGATCGGATGAATGTTTGATCGGTTAGTGTAATTTTTTTACAATTTTTTGTGAGAAGGTGTGTAACATCCCGAAATAATTCAACATGAACTACCTACATTAATTAACATTTACCAAACAATGGCAATAACCCTTCCATCTTTACATAGTTAATAAATGAGTTTATACAAAAGTTTCACATGCGGATATACATTCAATGACAAAAGAACGCATGAATCTATAGTATGTGAGGCATCTAGTCTCAAAACAATAAAATGCCCTTAAAGGCTTACATCTTCCAAGACAATAGCCCGGTTATACAAAATGGTCTCTCGGACCCACACACGTTTAGCCCTTGCTTACAAAATTTTCACAACAAAATAAGAGCAATCTACTATTTACCAAAGCATATCTACGCCCTCAGTTTGGCGGAATCACCACATCTTTATCTGCACCAAAGTCCCATAGAGGTGAGCATAAAGCCCAGTAGAGAATTTCTTACAAAGTATATACAGTTGTGCAAACACTCAATAAAAATGCAAATGTCAATGTCATGCCATACTCTTTTAAAGAAATTTCATTTCATGCTCTTCTTAAAAATTACCATTTTTCAATAAAAGTTTGCAATCTCAACACATTTCAAAACTTCCAATTTTAATCAATAGGGGCGGTAAATACGACTCAGGTAATCCTTAGGTTGGCGTCTACAAGTAGGCTTAATAAGCACTACCAATAACCCCACTTTACCGGTTGCTAACCGGAAAGGAAGTGGTACCTCCTCCACGCGTGTTTTCGGTCTCTCACCCCGGACACTCAGGCTAACTTATCAATTCATCTACACCTCCTAACCGAACTTACCAAACATATTTACCCCATACATGTTTCCGTTGTTCTTATTACAAAACCTTTTTCATTCATGAAATAAATATCTTCAAATCCAAATCTACAATGCATAATATTAAATTAAACGAGCATGCAATACAATGATTTCTCCATGCCTCATAGCATTTCCCATTTTAAATATCCCTATCACAACACCAATTTATTAAGTTCTCATTTCCTTCTCTTCAATGTTATTTCACAAAATAACCCCATGCTATCAATTTATAGCAACAACAATCTCTCACCATACACAATTCATGACAAGTTAGGCTTTTCAAGGCTACATGTGATGTTTTCAACATTAATCTCTAAGATTTTACAATTCACACATTTCATGATGCACAACCATTTGTCACCTCACAACGATACATGTTCGAGTATTTAGTAATAATGTTAAAATACCATCTTATTTATCATGTAGCAAGTAGGTGGCTATTTTACTACACATATGATGAAGTTACTCTCATTCATTCTCTTGACACAAGAAAACAAAGAATTTCATAGGCATTTTCCTTATTTTCCAAAATCCCCAATTTCCTAGGGTTTTCATCAAAACCAAACATTTCTTATCCCATTAAAGAAACCCTATCAAACCATCTTTCTTGAGTTTAATAAATAGGCAAACCCACTAGGATTAGTAAAAATATTTAAGATTTAAACCCACTTTAAAAACTCTCTACATTTTAGATCACAAAATCAAAATCAACACAAATACTTCAAGGAAACTTTTAAATCAACAACAATAATGCAAAACATGTATATATAACTCAAGAAATCCTGTAACAACCCAGATTTTTTGTTATTCTGTAGAATTTATACTAATATTATTTCATCTCAGTTCAGAAAATATATAATTTATTATATATTATTATGGGTAATTTTGTAAAATAATATAATTATTAAAAGTTTAAGAATCAAAATATAAATAATAATAATATAGATAATATAAATAATAATAATAATGGGTGTGGTACTAAAATAAATAACTTATTTTCTGTTAGTATAAGATCAACAACAATAATGTAAAACATGTATATATAACTCAAGAAATCCCTACCTCAATGTTTGATGATGAAAGAGATGAAAACCCTAGCTTTGATAGAAGATCCTTCAACCTTCCATTACACCAAGAGGAGCTCTAGCTTAGATCCTCAAGATTAGAGAGAGAAGATGATAATCTAGACCCAAGGATAGCAAGAATCAAAGTGTTTTAGTGTTTTATGAAGGTCTTTTAGAGAGAATGGGGAGAGAAATGAGGTTTAGAGTGAGAGAAAAATGCCCAAAATGTGATACAACTTCGGCCAAAAGAGTAAAAAAAAACTAGAGATTCGGCTGCCTAATCTGCCACATGTAGGGCGCACCTCCCCGTACGTGTGGAGCGCCTCCCCCGTACGTGCGGCCTTCATCCCGCATGTGCGATGCTCCTCTCCCGCACCTCACTCCGTTCGTGCATATTAGACAGAATGCTACCCTATGAAGCTTAACCCTCACCACACGTGCGGCCCCACCCCGCACGTGCGGCCCTGGCCCAATAGCCCAGAAAATTTTTCGCTTCGCTCCAGGGCACTCCGGACCTGACCCCGCACCTTCCGGAACAAGTGATATTCAACATCAAACACGACAAGAATAAGGACTTTAATTTCGAGAATTATTTCCGGACATTTTAAACTCAACGAGAGCAAAAGATGATGAAGTGAAGAGGGAAGAAAAAAAAAAGAAAAATAAAGACCCGGTCGTCACAAGGTGGTCATCCGATGGACAACTAGCCCGACATTCGGCTAATCGTTTAGTAGTGAAAATGACCTGCAGTTTCAACAATTATGAACAGTGATTTTATGAAAAACACATCCATCCTCAATTTGATGAAAGATTTGAAAAATCCTAGATTTGATATTTATTTGGTGATAGGGTTGGAGCACCAAAATGCATCTGTTTTATCAAATTTAAATTTGATGAAACAAAAGGTGTTAGGTTGGATATGATCTAATACGGCAGACTATATGGGAAGTCATGTATGTTACGTTATGTTATGTTATGTTTGGTTTGGTTTGTATACATTTTAAATGAAAAATATTTATGTATAATTCTTGGTAGACTGAATTCAGTTGGTCCAAGAAAAGCTTGAATCTAGGTGTAGCTCTTAGCTCATTGTAAGAGGGGTCAATTTGGGCCCATTAAAATTAATTAGGGCCAATCGAAAAGTCTAAAATTGGCAAGCTTGAATTTATCACTATCAAACAGGCTAGATTGATTTAAGCCTTGAAAAGGTTTGGATCCACGAATCTAGAGACTTACTCGGTCCCGGACTCAAAAGGGCATTAAGCAAGCCTAGAGATCCGAGGCATTTGGGTTTTGAACGGATTCAATCGCAATCTATAAGTCACTCCGTTGATAAGTCCCATAACATTTGCGAACTTAGAGCATTTCGGGATCAACCCACCAAAAACACAAATGAGGTTAGTGCCCGAACAAACGGCCTAAATCCCGAGGATGGTAGGTAGAGATGAATTCACTCATCGATTAATTTAGCATATACCCAGGTTGAGGTGGCACGACCTCGAGGGGTCTATGAGACTCGTCAATATTAGTGGCGTGGGGTCTCTAAGACTACCCCGACTCTTTGGGATGGTTGGAGAACATTGGTTCGGTATAGCTAAGAAGAGGGATTCGTCGAAAGGTTGATCTCATCTTTGGGACTTTTCTTATTCTCAAAAAGGTCGCTTCTTCGGTCAAAGTAGTTAGAGGGAATATTCCCCCATTTGCCTTGCATATGGGACTCTACCATTTGAGTTGTCTATATATAAAGTACTCTCCATAGCTTTAAGGAAAGAGGAATTTTAGAGAGAGAGAGGGAGAGAGAGCCTTTGGGAGTTCTCATCTTTCTTTCTTAAGAGTGAAAGTAGGATCTATGGGAGCTTGCTATGATTATCTCTCTCTAGCTTTTTTGTCTTCTTCTTCACCTAATCTCTTCTTATCATCTCTTCTTTATGTGGGCTTCCATTAGTTGTGACAATTGAAGAATCTTAGCCTCACCACTTATTTTCTAAGAGATTCGAAGTTTTCGACAACATTCGAATTTTCAACAAGCCTTCGAAGATTCTGGCGACTTTTTCGGCAGTCTTTGACTTTTCTGGCAATGTTCTCAACCCCGCTCATATACTTATCAACCCAAGCCACATCATTAAGAGTCTAATCATCAAGAAAAAATTGAAATTATAAAGTAACTCAACAGTTTGAAAAAATTACAAATCTAAATAAATTTATAAGATAAAAGCAGAATTTTATAACTGATAATTATATGTGTTTAATTATAACTCTCAGAGCTAAAAATAAAAAAGAGTTTAGATTATGGCCTATTTTAGAAAGATGGTAAAAAGTGACTTTTTGACTTTTAACCAAGCTTTTGGCTTTTTTAGACAAATGATTTGGGAAGTTGGTAAAAAGTGGCTTTTGGCTTTTTTTATTAATATTTGTTTATGATGTCAAATTATAATAAAATCACCAAACAACCCCCATTTAGTTTAAAATATTTACAACTCCACCCATGTAACTAGGGCTGGGCATAGGGTTATCCGACCCGCACAACCCGCCATACGCGACTCTACCCGCACACGTATGGGCGGTTTCGCAAATACAATAGCGGTTTGAAATAATTCAATTCGCCCGCACTATATATATATATTTTTTGAAAAACCTGGCCGTTCATTTACTTGGAAGAATTTACAACTTCCATTATCTGTTCTGTGTTTGTTTTACTTAATTGACTTCTAATCTTACCTAAGTTGCACTTTGGTTAATGATTTAAATGATTTAAAGTACTTTTTTTTAACTTATTTATCAAAAAAAAAGAGTACCGTTTTTTTTGAACTGATTTTTATGTTTGATCAACACAATGCTCTTATATTACAAAATATAAACTGTGCAAATCATGGATGTTAAACTGATGGGTGACATAGTGACAATTCCATTCAATCTATAGGCAATCTTAGTGTGTGTGAAGTTAAAATTAAACAATATCTATGCTAATTTTTTTAAAAAAAATTCAAACCGCAAACCGCCCACAACCGTCCGCACATCCGCAAAACCTATCCGCACAAACCGCAAACCGCACTGCGGGTGGTTGCGGTTTGACTTTTTCCCAAACCGCATATATGCGGGCGGGTCAAAACCGAACCGCAAACTGCACAACAAACCGCACAAATCCGATCCGTGAACACCCCTACATGTAACACATTTTGACCAATGAGGGATAAAATTGTAATTTCACCATTGGCTAAAAGCCAACTTCCCAAATGAAAAAAAATTCAAAAAAACCAACTTTTGGCTTTTGCTACAAACCAAAAAAAGTGGCTAAAAGCCAACTTCCCAAAACAAGCGTATATTTCTGAATTAGAAATTTAACTAAATAGATTAAGTTATTCCAAAGTTAATTAAATAGATTAAGTTTTCTTTTGGTTATTGCCTAGACAATCTATAATAAATAACAAGTAGAGAATTGTTAACATTAAAGATAAAATTTCCTTACAAAAGGCCAGTGTAGATGCCAAGGAAAGTTTTTACAAGAACTAATATTAAATTAGATCCACAAACCTGCAATTGAAATTGGTATCAGAGTCCGATTTCTCAGGCTTGCCAATAACATTTGCATGAGTATTAAATATGGTGAAGAAGTACAATCTGGTAACTTGAATAATAATACTTACTTACAAATAATAATATAACAAAATAATACCTTAATTAGGCTATTAAAATAAATTAATGAATAACTTAGAACTAATAAGTTAATTAGACATTTTGTACAAGATCCAGAAAAATAAATAACTATTTTTGAAGAAAAACAAATAGAATTAGATCATGTTAGAAATTGGGCGCCCATATGGCATGACTCTTTGAACCTTTTGAACCTGAACCTTATCCATAAAAGTTTGAATTTGAATTCAAAACTTATTTGGATAACCATTCAGGATATCTATATCTATCATATCAATAGTTATGGATAGATGGATAGATAGATATTGGTGGATATATATCTGATTATATATTTTAGATAATTTATTGATATATCAGATACGTTATGTGATTTTTACCCATAATCTTTTTTCTTAGACTCTCTCTCTGACTCTCTCCCATTAAACAACGATCAAGCCATTTTGTACTGTGACTTGTGTGGGTGATACTCATTTTGTAGTATCACTCCACTACTGGGTTCGTTGTTCAGATTCTGGAAGCACGTGATTTACCCGCAAGGTTCTATCACCTAAAGGTATGATCTAAATGTTTTTTCGCTGCGTCGTAATACTTTATGATTGACATTGGTATCAGAGCCAATATGGGTATTTTTGTATGTGTATGTTTTTATAGAAATATATATATATGATATATGCATGAATATTGATAAAGGAGGAAGATGTCCACTCTCATTAGATTGAGAGTGTAAAACACCTTATTTTATGGTCATTAAACGTTATTTTTGAGACCATAAATGTTTTTATTGTGAAAAATGGATTTCGGGAGTACCGAAATTGGACCAGAAAACACCCCGGAAGGCGGGGCGTGTGCCTCACACGCCAGATGATGTCGTCAACGGCGGGCACGTGCTTCCACGCGCCCTCACGCGCTGTCACGCGCACGCCGGGCGCTGAAGCACGCGCTGAGCCGCGTACTAAGCTGCTCGCTAAGCCGCTTGCTGAGCCGCCTCTGAGCCGCTCACTGAGCCGCGCCGGTTTTCCTCGGCTGGCTCGGCTGCTGGTACTAAGGCGCTGTTTGTTTTGTTTTAAATTTTGAATCACGTTAAATGGTCATAAGTAATTCGTTATAGCTTTGTTTTAAGCATGGTTGGGACCATTAGACTCATAATTAAATTTTCTATATTCTGTAAAATTTTCAAAATTTTATGAAAATAAAAAATATTTTTTCTGAAATAATAATTCATTATTTCTGCTTTAAAATGTATCTAGTGTTGCATGATTAAGTTTCTGGGGCTGAATTTTTTATTGTAGACTACTGTTATAGTTTACTATTTACTGGTATGGTTATTGTATTTTACCAAATTCTGGAATATTTATTTCTAATTTTATTTGTGTTTATTAGTTATTTAAAATTTCAGAAAATTTCAAAAATTTTCAGAAGTGATATACTTTTTGTTATGGCATAATTTGAATATTAAATACAGCATATTGTTCTTTTTTGCTTAGAGTTTCTAATATGTTGCAATTAGAATAGCATGATTAATTGCTATTTGTTTAAATTCCATTATTAATTGTTACATAGCATGAGTTGGTTGTGAATCTACATTATGATACTATTGTACGGAATTAGAATTTTTTATCATGCTTTTAGACATGCCATAGTCAGTGGGAGGTTATTCGGTTAAGAGAAATCTTTGTAGATTAACTCTCGAAAATCAATATTTTGCGCATAAATTAAATTAAATTTTGAATAATTGTCACCTGTGGCGCAAGAGATGATTACGAGTATAGCAGATTTTTGATCTTGCGACTTGTGTAATATTGTCACTATTTAATTTAGATTTTTGTGACAAAATTATATTATGCTAATCAAATTAATCCCAATGTGAATTTCTCTCTAAATTGACTTAACTTATGGAAGTTAATTGGTTGACTTAGATTTAGTAGAGATGTTCAAATGTGAATAATGTAATCCTATTCTTTAGATGAGCAAAAGTCTTGGAGACTTTAAGTCAGATCTTAATTGAGCCAAAGTAAGGAAACATGACTCAAAGTCGCCGTGATTTTGTTGCCTTGTTTGGCACAATTAAAACTAATGTATGCGCTATGGTTAACGGCATGCTACGTAGTTTTGATTAGCAAGTTTTGGAGTTATGAAATTATTAAGCCCTCAATAGATCTGTATATGATCTTGACTATTAAGTTGCGCGGATTGACTTTATAATTTGACTTGTAATGATGTTGCATCGTTGAATGAAGTAACATTCAAGAGTCACGTCATCCAATAAATGTGAGCTTAAATGAATTAGTCATTAAGTGTAAGACGAGTAGCCAGTATGAGCAGTGTTTTGCTCTCTACCCAATTATTGGGAGTGGATGGAGCAAAATTTCATGCACTATAATAGTGTGCATTGAAGTATCACTTGAAGTTAAAAGATTAGCGCTTAGTAGCAGCAAAATCTATTAACACTAAGTGAAGAGATTAACGCTAAATGGCTGCAAAATCTATTAGCATTGCCAACTTGTCTAAGTCTGGACACTTACTATTTCCACACTTGAGTGTGAAACATGATAAGGTGTTTCTTTGTATGATTCCTTAGCTAGGCTATGGCTTTTGAATAACGTTTACCACTAAGCGCAAACGTTGCAGTATAGTAACGAAAAGGTCAAGACCGACAAGGTTGTTATGACTCTAAGAATTTGACGCATGGCTCGTGAGAGCATTGTGTTAAATTAGACTTTTTAGCCTAATTCACGCTTAAGTTACTTCAAGAGCTGTCATAGTTGATAGCTTATTCTCTCCTTCTTGTGGATAGTAGAATTAATTGCAAGTTACTATGAAGCGAGAAACAGAGATGGCAAGAGGAGTATCGTCATCTTTCAACTAGATACAGTAAAACGTATGGAGAATAAAATTGACTTGAAAGTGTAGGGGATTAGCACTTACTAGTTAAATTTGTGACTTAGGCACACTTGGTATCTCCATGACATTCTTTTATGATCCAGTGAATATGAATTAGTCGTGAGTCATTACCTAGTTAAGCCTAAACCTTTAAAACTTGTCTTCGAGAACTCACACATTAAGATGATTGGAATTAGTTTATGACATTAGTCATGAACCGGTGGCTTATTATACTTAATCACATTAATGAGATGACATGATGGTTTGAGTAGGCCTTCTCGGGCCCACTCGCTTATAACATCCTGCTCTCATGTGAATGTGTAACTTTGTTTGCAATAAGTGCACACAAGTAAGTAGGAAAGCTGTTAGAAGGTCATTTGTTTTGGCGCATTTAGTCTACTATGATATTTGTGACTAGATATGTGTAAGGGTATGATAGTTAAGCCTCAATCTCGACACATTTATACATTACGATACGCATCTGAGTCAAGACTATTTGATCTTCCATAAGTCAAAAGTTTTGAGACGTTTTTTGACATTACACATATGAGGTTGAGATCAATTAGACAACAACTTTCGTACTTTTAATTTTGACTAAGGTGGCGAGTATCTATTTGAGTTATTTTTTAGAAAACTTTGTGAAGAGAAATGGATGCTTAGAAAATTGATTATTCCTAATACTCAACAACACAATGGTGTAGTAGAGATAAGGAATTGAGTATTGTTAATGTTAGGTGGATGATAGCGCAAAATGTTTCCCAATTGGGAATTGCACTTTAGTTTGTTGCCTATATCCTTAACTAAATGCCCTCCATATCAGATTTTACACTTCATTTATGTAATTGGTTAGTGAAGAGCCATCTATGCGCGATCTGTAACCATTAAGCAGCTTATCTTTATTTTTACTTCTCATAAGGTTGCGAAGTTAAAGAGTTTTATGGTACATTATTGTATGCTGTCTTGTAAACGCATAGGGTCTCGTGGCGCATTATTGTATGTTGTCATGTAAACCCTCCGGGTCATGTGCATATAGGTAAGGAGCTTTGTGGAAGTGTAACTAAGTCACATAAAGTTTTCTTAGTAAAGGTGACATGAATAGAGTTTTTGGAACTCTATAAGATAGAGAATTCTAAGCATAGCGCTCTATGTAGCCTAGTTGAGAATGGAAAGAAATTTCCAATATCCTAGGGATAGTGGGAGTGATGTGCCTACTAATGGATTACTCCATTAGAGAAGAATACTCTACATTCTTAGTTGCGTGGTAGCGAATGTGAAAATTTTCCACGTCATCACTGGGTGATTTAGAGGGAAACATTCATGATTGCTCCGCAAGATGATAAAGAGCCTAGGATAATGCCAAAGGCTCTAGTCCCCTGTTTTTAGAAAGTGGATCAATGTTGCGCAGTTTAAGACAAAGTCTTTGAGGATTAATAATTTCTATAATTTGGTTGACTTTCCATTATGACGCGAAAATGTTATGAGGTTATGCGCAATTTGGATAGTCATTGTTGAGGCATAAGGCTTGCTAGATACCGAAAAGTCGTACCATTGAGAAAAGTGTAGACCATGAGAAGACTTCCTCATGGGGAGTGAGATTATTTCGACTTAGGCTATGATTGACATAAGTTTGGAACATTGATTTATGGACATTGTGACCCAACTTTTCGTTGGAGAATTAGATAAGTAGATCCGTAGGGATTTACCTTCTGCTTTTATGGTGAAAAGTTAGGAGCGCAAAAAGGTTGCTAGTTCCAATAAATCTTTTACAGCCTAAAACAGTTATCTAAATAATGGTTCTTAGATTTCGTCAAGCCATGATAGGCCGACGATGATCGATGAAGACCACTGAGGTATGATCAATGGTCCAAAAAGAACTTTTTCCCTACTTAGTCATTATGAGCTAGGAATTTATAAGGTTGTCGCCACCTAGGGTGGGCAGTCATCTATTTTAGATATGATGGACATGGGTGATGTAATTTATATGCCCAGATGTACGATCCTTAAGGATTGTTTTTGGGAAAATTCTCGGTTTGTCTTCGACGACTTACATAAGGAATATCCTAGAATGATTCTAGATGGAAAATTGCAAACCCATTGACTTACCTATCGGTAAAAGCCAGAGCCTTAGCTATTGAGTGTATCCTCAGATTGTCTTTGGGAGAAACATATGACTTATATTCGTTGTTTTTTTTTGTTATGGGAGCCTGAAATACCCTATGTGGACGTATTCGGCATGATAAGTGTTATCTGTGGTAAATGGTCAACTGAGTTGTTTAGACATTGACCATGCTCATTAGATTGTGGATAAAATGCTTTACTAGTAGTATATTAATTTGCTCCTTGTAAGATTCAATGCGCTAGTTGGGCGCATCCAGAATGAACCCAAATTGGTCACCAAAATATCTTTAGAGAGGTAATTGCACAAGAAGTAGTGATCTTGAATCACTTCATGTGAGGCGCACATGGTGGATTCCATTGTATATACTTATCGCAAGAGGTGCTAATAAGACTTATGTTTGGAATCTAGAATTGCGCAAGCTGTGGTCATATTTTTTTTAAATCGATCACTTATTTATTGTGAGATGATGGGATGTTGACACTATTATGGTTTGTGTCATAATGATTAGCAAATGACGATGTTAGCAGGCAAGATTGGCTCACTCGCACAAGCAATTGCCCTTGGCGCTTGGGAGCAAGCAAGGATGAGACTAGTGGTTTATTTTTTTTTGGAGACAAGAGAGGCTTAAATTATCAACTATGCATGTCGCTTGGTTACAACCAAGATGAGGTCGTGTTAAGGACCAAACATGGATGTTAGTACCCACTTTCCATGTTGTGCTTGTTATGATTAGCCAGATGCGAGATCTCATTTGGCGCTTGGAAGGCGAGCAAATAGAGAATTCGGGTTAGGCGCTAGAAATTGACTAGACTAATATCTGTACAATGTATCGAGTATGGCGTCACTCTTTTTTTTGAAGAGTTACTCCACCATAGCATTTATTCATACTATATGTGCTTGGCGACCGAGTAATGAGGTAAGAGAATGGATCCCTGTTTCCTCACCGTGTAAGTCTTACGTGTCATTATTAATACGACTTTCATTTATGTACCCTTTTGTGACTTTTGACTATGTCATAAGGTAAGTGGTTGATGTTCTGTTACTTTGGTATGTTGCTTGCGGTCATGTATGATTCAGCCTTAAGGGACATCACTGGGAAAGCGGTCAATCCTAAACTAAATGGCATGAGGGAAAAGGAAAGATCATCTAGTATTACACCGCTGTTGTATATTCACCACCGGCAACTCACATCGTTCTGTATGAGAGGCGGATTGAGTGTGAATATATTGCAAGAATTGAGAGGGTCAAACATGCTCTTTTTAAGGGATTAGAGATGTTTTTTGGACCGGTGTAATTAGATGGGTCTGGGGTATATGAGACACTATTTCTGTTCTTTTTGGGTTGATGTCTCTATGCTGGCTCATTTTGAGTTTCTAGTATAGAGCTCCCATATGCAGGTGTTCTCAACAGTCGCACGGTGCATTGGCTAGTATGAGATTGTTCATTTTTGGAGAGATTGAGATAGAGATGTGGCAGTGTCATGCCAACTCATGTGCGAGTGGGAGATGTTAGAAATTGGGCGCCCATGTGGCATGACCCTTTAAACCTGAACCTTTTGAACCTTATCCATATAAGTTTGAATTTGAATTCAAAACTTATTTGGATAACCATTCAGGATATCTATATCTGTCCTATCAATAGATATGGATAGATGGATAGGTAGATATTGGTGAATATATATCTGATTATATATTTTAGATAATATATTGATATATCAGATGCGTTATGTGGTTTTTACCCATAAACTTTTTTTCTAGACTCTCTATCTGACTCTCTCCCATTAAACAACGATCAAGCCATTTTGCACTGTGACTTGTGTGGGTGATACTCATTTTGTAGTATCACTCCACTGCTGGGTTCGTTGTTCAGATTCTGGAAGCACGTGATTTACCCGCGAGGTTCTATCACCTAAAGGTATGATCTAAATGTTTTTTCTGCTGCGTCATAATACTTTATGATTTACAGATCTATATCCATACTCATATAAAAAAATAATAATTCAAAAGGACCATTTGAATTAGTTTCACTTGCAAACCAAAAAGATAATGGAGTTAAGTAACTATAACCTAAAACAGTTAGAGGAAATGGCTGCAAAGGAAAATGATAATGAAATAAATATAAAATAATATTAAAAACAACTAAATAATTAGATATGGTAGATGAAGAAATGATATAAGAAATAAATAATGATGGAATAAAATTAGAAGAAGATATATATAAGCAATTAGAATTAATCAATTTGGGAGAAAATAAACACATTCCCCTTGAAGATTTAGAACAAATAATGGGCAATAGTACGCAAAAAAAGAAAGGGAAATTAATATCTTAGAAGATTTCGAAGAAACAAATAACGTTAATGATATTGAAATGACAATGGCAAAACAAGAATGGAGTAGTTCATCCGCTTCACCTAATTCAAATCAACCAGGTATTAGAAGTTTTACTATACAACAACTACAAAATGATAATAGAGATTATAATTATAGAAGAACAGGACACTACAGTCATCCAATAAATAGAGAATTTTTTGCTAAGGGAACATCCAATTATGCAGACTTTACCCTTATAAATGAAGTATTTTTAAAGGAGGTACCATTAAAACCAATAAGTAATACAAGATATTTATTAGACATTGATTGTGCTACAAATACAAATGAGGTAATAAAACAATGGAAGGGAGGCATGCACCATGTCTTAAATATTCATATAGCAGAAGCTGGAGTACGCAAAATTTTCTAAGTTATATTGAACATAACTCTACGAGTGTAGTAGCAAGCTGGTATAATAACCTGAGAGAACAAGACACAAAAAAAAAAAAAAAAAAAAAGCAGAAACTACCACAAAAGGTTTGTTAAACCTATTTAATAACCTGAGAGAACAAGACACAAAAAAAAAAAATAAATAACAGCAGAAACTACCACAAAAGGTTTGTTAAACCTATTTGTAAAATATATTGAAGATGAATTTGTAAGAAAATAGTGAGATGGGGATAAAAACAAAAAAAAAAACAAAACAAAGCAAAACAAAAAACAAAAAGAGAATGAGTCATAAAATTAAATAACATAGAAAAATGTAATATAGAATATATAGAAAATTATATATGCGAATACTCCTATTACTACTATCAAATAGGGAGAAATAAAATTCTTTTAACTATGTTTTTTTCATAAATTGCCATATCCTGTAAATGTTACTAATATAGAAGAAAAATATGAAAAATGTTCAAAAGAATTAGTAGATGCCACAAGCGACACCTTAGATTATAAAATTAAATATTTAAGACAATGGGTAGAGCAAGAATGTATGAAAATGAAACAAAAAATGAAAAATAATATTTACATTACTGGCAAACATCTAATTCATGGGAATGTGAGCATTCAAGAAGAAAAACATACAATAAGAAAAATGAAACATTTTATAAAAGAACAAGTTTTAATAAATAAAGAGGAGAAAAATATAAAAAAAAATTATAAAAAAAACCCTTTAATTTCAACAAAAGAATAAGATTTTTTAGAAAAAATAATTATTGTCCATAATGAAAAAAAAAACTTGTAAATATTGGGCATGTGGAGGAATAGGTCATTTTGCTAATCAATGTAAAAATAAGAAAAATAATAAAACAACAGAAGTCTTAGAAAACTTGGATTATGTAGAGTTAGAAAATGAAGTATTAGAATTGACTCTAGAAAATAATAAAAGAATAATATTTATTTCTCACTTGGATTAAATTTTAATTTATTGCTTTTGTCTTTATTGCTTCATATTTTTATTTTTTATTATTTGGGTTGGTTTTTTAATTTATCAATTTATTTAGAAACTCAATTCACTCCCTCTTAGGTTGCCTTTTGAGTAATAGTTGATATCAGAGTAAGGTCTCAAGTTCAATTTCCATAGAGGGCATGTTGCTCGTGGGTAGGTTTTGGAGGGCTTGTTCGCAGTGTCAGAGTTAGCATCCTGCCGTGGCGAAAGTTTGGGCAGAGGCCGAGTAACAGTCGACTTATGGCGTTTGGCACTAAACTCTTTAAGGGAATAGAGTTACACATGCACCATTACCTATAAATTTTGGTAAGATGGTAAGCGCCTGATCCTAACACATAGTTTGGCTTTCAAAATATTGACTTGAAATGCAATCAAAAGATTGCCCAATCCATAAAAGGTTGCAAAAATTGGGGCATTAACGTGTTTGAGTTTTTTTTTAAAGTTGTTTTGAAAATTAATTCTTATAATGTGTCAAAACATATTTACAAAATACATTTTGGGTTGAAATTTAAAAAAGTAATAATAATTAAGAAAACATATTTTGTAAATATGATGAAAAAAATTACAAAGCGTATTCACTTGAATTCTAAAATATGCTTATTTAATTAAAAACTTATACACTTATTTTGTCAAATACGCTTCCTTAATTAAATTGTACTCTTTAAGGGAATAGAGTTACACAGGCACCATTACCTATAAATTTTGGTAAGATGGTAAGCGCCTGATCCTAACACATAGTTTGGCTTTCAAAATATTTACTTGAAATGCAATCAAAAGATTGCCCAATCCATAAAAGGTTGCAAAAATCGGGGCATTAACGTGTTTGAGTTTTTTTTTAAAGTTGTTTTGAAAATTAATTCTTATAATGTGTCAAAACATATTTACAAAATACATTTTGGGTTGAAATTTAAAAAAGTAATAATAATTAAGAAAACATATTTTGTAAATATGATGAAAAAAATTACAAAGCGTATTCACTTGAATTCTAAAATATGCTTATTTAATTAAAAACTTATACACTTATTTTGTCAAATACGCTTCCTTAATTAAATTGTTTATTTTTTAAAAAATTTTAACAATAAAGATGTTTTCACCCATTATGAAAATTAATTTTTAAAACAAGCTAGTTATTTAACCAATGGGGTTAGTTTGATTAGTCAAAATTCCTGCATCTCACTAGGAGATCGGTGGTTTGAATCTCCCTACTTATGTATGGGTCTTATTCCCCATATATTAATTGGGATTTTCTCTCTTACTTTAGGATTTTTTTTTGTAAAAAAAAATTATATTGTGTTTGATCTTTATTATGATGATTGTAATTAATTGAATTTTGATTATAATATCTTAAATTCATCAAGTCTTAAAACAAGTTAGTTATTTAATTAAGAAAATTGTTAAAAAGTATAACCTAAGGAATGTATAAGGTATTACGTCTAATGAATATTTTTTTGTTAATGAGAGCTCCATTTTTTGTGAAATAATTTAGTGACAAGTCTTTTTGTTTGTTTTGAAAGACATTTTGTTTTCAATTTTACCCTTTAGTTTATCTGATTAATTTTTTTACTATATGATCAAATTTATATCTATCTATTCAAATTATTTTTTATCAGTTTAAATTTATATCTATCTGTTCAAATTTGTTGACTATTTGTTCAATTTTTTACCTTTATACAAATTTTATTATCTGTTCAATTTTTATTTTTATTTTTTCTGTTTGTTGAAATACCAAGCCAAATCAAATTCTGTCTGTTGCAATAGAGAGCCAAACCAACCTTATTTGTTGCAATACCAAGTGTTCAAATTTTGAACAGATCTATTCTATATAGGGTGTTTCAAAATCTTCAAAGTCCTTCAAAGATCATCTGTTTCCAAATTCCATTATTACACTTACATATGTCATACATATATATATAGTATATATTTATTTATATATAATCCAACAAATTTAATTCATATGCACATAGGATGTCACTTGAATCTTGAATCTGTATATCTCACTAACATTAGATGGAACATAAAAGTAACTAAAAAGTGATTGTAGAAGAAATTCCAAAATTAACTAAAAATAAACAAATTTAGAAAGTCAAAGAAGAAATATGCAGATCATAAAAATAAGACAAACAAACTCAGAACAAATGAAGAATATAATTAGAGCTTCATACAGATTCAAAGCTACAAGCACACATGTATACATAAACACACAAATATAAACATGTGAGTGTTTAGAAAGTCAAAGAAGAAATCTGCAGTTCATAAAATAAGATAAACAACTCAAAGCAGTCAAAAAACATAATCAAAGCTTGAAAGATTCAAAGCTACAAGCACACATGTATACTTTACATAAACACACAAACTATACGAGCACAAAATAAACTTCACTCGTATAATCCTGTTGATCAAGCTTACGCTCCTCCGAACGTCGTCTTATCACCTAAAAACACAAATGTGAGCTAGCTGGCGGGTGTGTGCTAGAAACCTCTCCGATGCCTAAGTTAACAACTAGACATAGAAGACAAAAGCTCTGTGTGTTCGGGAGTGAGAATTTCAATACCTAATAATAGGGTTTGGTTTGAGCTTTTGTAGATTTCGCATGGCACAATCCTGGTAGGACTCTAACTCTCCTTTGTAAAGTCCTCCTAAGAATCACATTCTTAAAAGATGATGCTTATCCTTTGACACCCTCTTCATTGCAAGCCAAGTGAGATGGCATAAGTCTTTGCACGGCTTCTAACTGAGCAACCGAACTACTTGACTCTATCTACCACTAACTTAGCCATGCGACACACAGCACCGTGCACAGCTTGTTCAACGCGCCATCTTACTGATGTTACGTTAGTCGACTTAGCTTAGTCAAAGCTTCACTTTCAACTTCGTTTGATTACCTTGCTTGGTAGTTCGGCCATGGCATTGACCGTCACTAGGAAGTATCTAGGTCAATAAATATGGACATTTACTAATTCGGTCAAACATCTTTGACTGCCACTAGGAAGTAGCTAGGTTTAGATGTTGGAAAATGGCTTTGACAAAAACCAATTTTTTGCTAACTTTGAGCATTAATTAGGGTGGAACCCAAGTGTTATTTTTAACGTTTTTTATTGGGTTTATGTTTAATGCCGCGTAGTGAATAAAATCGTGTATTTGGTTGCTCAAAACCATTTCCAGATGAATAAGAATTCAACGCGCGTTTTTTGGTTCGTGGAAATAACTTTAGGTAGGTTTCTTACACATTTGTGAAATGTGCTTGTCCGATATTGGAAAGGCTTAAGGTTTTGAATGTGTTTATATACCTTAGCTTGGGATACTTTGGATGGGCCCCAAGGGATACCCAAGTTTGTGGAAGGGTGAGGTTATGGGTAAAGTGGGCCAGACTAATTGGACCCAAAACAAAAACACACGCGCGGGCCGCCGCCGCCGCTGTCCGTTTGGTCGACTGGGCTAGGCTTGGGCTTGAGCACGTGTTCGTGGTGTAAGGTTAGGTTGGGCTTGTTCGGCTCAATACTTATCATTTTAGGCCAAAAACATTCACTTTGCTTGGTTAGAGTTTTCCAAAAATATTTTTTTAGAAAAATCTACTTTTTTGTTTTTCGTTTTTTTACTGATTTTTTTTAATATTTTAAGCATTTAAAAAAAAATTTAGACATACCTAACATAAATATACCTACAAAGTAAAAAATTTGTGAAAAAAAAACTTTTAAAAATTTACTAAATATAAAAAATACAAGAATTCAGTACTTTTTTTTGTATTTTTATGTATTTATTAATTTTAAAAAATATTTGTTTACAATTTTTTTACTTTTTAAATACATCTAAGTAAGGTGCATCTAAAAAGGTAAAAAAATGTTTAAAATTTTAAAAATATTTACTAAAAACAAAAAAAACACAAAAAACCAAAAAATCAGTTTTAAAAAAACTTAATCCAAAAAATCCAAACCAAATTTAATTTTGAATTTCGTTTTCAAAATTCATATTAAATTTGTCCAAATTTTTTTTTTCCCACCGAAACAGAGCCTTCCACCATAACAGGTTTTCTGTGTGTTGAAATTCAAACCAAATTCAAATATGTCTGAATAGGTTCTTATTTGTTGGCACCTGTTTAGAAAAGCCACAATTCTTTCTATATAAAGCCTGCATTCCAGCAATTCTTGGCATCAGATTTTTCCATCAAATTTTAGTATTTCTTCTTTTATTCGTCCTTTCGCTCCTATGTCTGTTTTTGCATTTATTTTTAGGAAAAGAAAGAGAAAGAGTTACAACATAATTTGGTTCACCAGACTTGATTTTGTAGTGCTACAAATTCAAGTGTTAGTCGTTGCATCCTGGGAAGTAGACATTGGTAAATCTCGAAGCACCAGAGCGAGGACGAAATCTTCTTTAAGAATATTGTGTCCAGCACAAGCATCGACTTTAATTTTTGTAAGTGAGAGGGTAATTTTTGGTAAAAATTGGGCCGAGCGATGTGGTGGGCTTCGTGGCCCAAAGCACCAAGGACTTGGTAAAAAGGCCGCAAGGTTATTCCGGCCCAGGAGAGATAAAAGATACTCCTGCCCAAGCTGTTAAAGTTACTCCGGTTCAAGAACGATAGATTTATTCCGGTTCTGAGGAGATGTTGACTTACTACGGTCGAAAGAGATGAAGTTACTTCGGCTAAGGAATCGTAAAGCTGCTTCGGTAGTCCGGTCATGATGAATTCATGGTAGGTCGGTCGGAATGTAGCTACTCAGTAGATCGGTCCAAGCATACCACGGTTCGTGTATGAGAGAACCGAGATATGGACTGCCACTAAGAAGTAGCTAGGTTAAAAAATATGAATATTTACTTAGGCCCGTTTGGGGACTTACCTTTTTAGCGAAAAAGCCAAAAAATTACCTTTTTAGCCAAAAAGCCAACAACTCATATAAAAAAGTCAAAGATTCTCTTTTCTCTCTACTTTTTGCACATCTTTTCGTAATTAGCCAAAAAGTTATCCCAAACATATAAGTTTTTTTCACTTACTTTTTTAGCCAAATAGCCAAAAAGTTACTATTAGCCTGTTCCCAAACGAGGCCTTAGTTTGATCAAACATCTTTGACCGCATTCCAACATAGCTTTGGTCAAACTTGTGACCGCCTTCCAATCTAACTTGGCCCAAATTTGGCTACATAAATTACCTTTTCACAAACATAAACACGTGAGTGTTTAGTTGTCTGTGTATATATACAGATTTACCTAAATATATATATATATATACAGATATAATATGAGGAGAGATATGAGAGGATGTGGAGTGGTGACCTACAAAGTAGAGAGAAAGTCTTTGCCTAGTTGAGGCAAAAGCTTAACAGTAATAATACAGACAAGTCTTCCACTTGCACTCTCTTGCTCGAAACACTTTTTGAATGATTTGTCGCTCAGATTGAAGATCCACAGCTTCGCTCCGTCGTCAAAACTCTTACCGACAAAATTGTTAGAGAGAGAACCCTTAGAGCTTTGATCTGCTTAGATTAAGGCTTCAATTCGACCTTTAACGTCGTTGAGGTAGCGGCGACATCGATCATAGAAGAAAGGATATCGGCGGAGGATAAGATTGCTAACGAGAAGGCGACGAAATGAAGTCTCTGTCGAAGTCCTTTCTTTTGGCTAAATCTGATCGAAGAAGAGAAAGATAATGCCGTGACAGAGGTGGTCGGAGTGGCATCGACGATAGATGAAGGAGATCGAATAAGACGACAGCAACGGAGAGTAGAGATAGAGGAGAATAGTAGAGAGAGTGTGAAATGTTTTGATTTGGTTTGATTAGGGTTTGGCAAATAATATATATATAGGTAGTTTGATCATTTTGACAACTTTGTTTTTTTGGCTTTTTTAGTTTGTTTGTCTCTTTAAGTCACATCATATCTCTATTCTTTTACTTTTTTTTTATAAAAATAAAAAATAAAATTTAATCTACTTTCCAAAATAATCCTTTATAGAGACTTGTCTTTATGGACAAATTATTTTAAAATATGAACCTTCCAGCAATGAAGGCCTTATTTTGAGACTAAACATTTTAAGTAAAAAGTTAAAAAATTATTTTAGATGATCATATCACTATCTTTATTTATTTTTTATAAAAAATTTAAAAATTATTAAAATAATCCATTCTAGAGGTGGCAACAAAATCAAAATTGGCTAGTTTGGCAACCCCAATATAATCTAAAAATTCAAAAAGTTCACTAAAAAGCAAAAAAGACATTACTATTTACAAATAAAAAATATTTTATATATATTTATAATTCAAATCCACTGAGCAACGTGACAGCCGTTGACCAGGCCATTACAAAAAAAAAAAATTCCATAGGTAAAGTTTATTAGTTTGATGGTAATATTGGGCCTTTGGGGGCCCACTAAGGGTTCCGTTTTGATAATCTGAACCGTTCAATATGTAGAACTCGTCGAGTAATATATGTTTGTAAAAAATTACATTGATCGGATATTGTTAATTATATGATCAAATCAGTTTTGTATAAACAAAACGGATGGTGTGATAGTTAACTGTTGGGAAAAACTAATCATATCATATAGCTATCGATATCCGATCAACGTGATTTTTTACAAGCTTACAATAATCAACGAGTTGTACATATTGAACGGTTCAAATTATTAAAATAGGACCCATGGTGGCTCCCATAGACCAACCATCACTGTCCAAAAGTTATTTGCCCCGAAGGGGTTGATTATTTTTCTGCGTAGACATGCTGGGGCAGCCGTACAATCAATCACGTTTCTTCCACTACACACTTTATTACCCCGAAAGAATTGATTATTTTTCTGTATAGACATGTTAGGATAGCCGTACGCAGTCGTACAATCAATCACCTTTCTTCTACTACACACTTTATTTATAAATTTTTTTATTATACATTTTTTTATAAAAAAATAAAAAATTAATCCAAATATCTATTTTTTTCCTTAACTTTTTAATTCATAAAAGTATACTTATTTACCGCACATAACCGGCCCCTTTAAAAATCGGGTGCTCCATTTTGGAATAGAAAGAACTCAAATTAATTAATGGCCCGATCTTTTTTGAAGGCAAAAGTGAATTCACCTCACCGCATCGCTCGTTCGCTCATTTCCGGTTTACACTGTCTCCTCCTCTACGACTGTACTTCTCTCCTCTCTCGACGACGGAGAAGAAGAAGAAGAAATCTAGGGTTTTCTAAGGGATCTCCGATCTGTGCTTTGGTGCATTGGAGGAGGAGGAGGAGGAGGAGGAGGAGATGAGCTTCGATCCGGTCCCTTCAAGCACTCATGGCAACCTCGACGAACATATTTCTCAGCTTATGCAGTGCAAGCCTCTCTCCGAGCAAGAGGTTATTATTTATATTATTTATTTATTTTTCACTTCTTTTGTCGATTCTCGCTAGTTTTTCTTGTTGAATCTTTGAAATTTTACACTGCTGTATGATTCTTTTTATCATTTGATACTTGTTGTTATGGATCAGAATTGATTTGTGAAGGTTTGAGTGGACAATTTTGTGCAGTTTTGTTGATTTTGGCTTTCTGATCTGAACGTTCAGATAATTTTCGGGTTATTGTAAGGTTTTTGCTAAGGTTGCTTTGGTGATTGAATTAGATCTGTTTAAGATTTTTGAATTGTAGCTCATCACGGGGAAAATGATTTCGTAATTTTGATTCTTTGTGACTTTTCAAATTCAAAAAATGAATCTCGGTGCTGTCGTTGTAGTGGGACCCCTTCAGGTATAATGGTGACGTAGGGCGTGGCTCAAAATCCCTCGTCAATCTATCAATTACTTGTTGATTCATAGTTGGGTCCACAGAAAGAGGGTTCGATTCAAACTCCATGCTTTATAAATGCCAACGCGAAGAACATAAAATAAAAGAGTTATGCTAGGACCCCAAATAAATTATAATTTTTTTACCAAACCTCTCACATGTGTCCCACACTGATGTGAGAGGTTTGGTAAAAAATTTAGGATCTATAGCTTTTTTCAATAAAAAAAGAACATCTGAAGTCTCTGTGGGTGGGTCCTGAGCCAGTGATTGACTAAGTAAAATCCGCGGTCAGTGCTAGTGCCGGAGATGAGGGTATTTTTGGGGCTTGACAGTTGTGCATGGTGGTGAAGAATGTGAATGGCGATGGATTTGTAAGGAGCTTAGGATGGGGAAGAATATTTGTAATTGGAGAGATTTGCATAAGCTAGGAGAGAGAAAGTTCGTAATTTCTCAAACCTCAGGGTATCTGTAATTTAGCCAAACCTCGAGGGGTGTATATGTAATTTGCCCTAAAAAATTTAGGATCTATAGCTTTTTTCAATAAAAAAAGAACATCTGAAGTCTCTGTGGGTGTGTGGGTGGGTCCTGAGCCAGTGATTGACTAAGTAAAATCTGCGGTCAGTGCTAGTGCCGGAGATGAGGGTATTTTTGGGGCTTGACAGTTGTGCATGGTGGTGAAGAATGTGAATGGCGATGGATTCGTAAGGAGCTTAGGATGGGGAAGAATATTTGTAATTGGAGAGATTTGCATAAGCTAGGAGAGAGAAAGGGGAAGGAAAGAAGAGAGGGAGAGGGAGAGGGAGAGGTGGGTCTCTCATTTCTTCCCTCGTGAAATAGATGCCTATGAACACGTGGTATGCGGAGAGAAAGTTTGGATGGATCTAGAGGATTAGAGCTTGATGGTGACCCCAAATTTAGATGGGAGAAGGGAACAGATGTGTGGGGGCCTTGCCACATAAGCAGTTGGTAAACTAGTTTGTGTCCATAGATTTATTGGCTTATATATGTTGGTTCAAAAGCAGGGTCCTAATAACTTTTTTTTTTCATTGACAAATATAAAATATGCCAAAATGAGGTGAGAGGTGTAGAAGAGGAAGATATTATGTATGAGCAACATCTCTACAACAGATATCGAGGTGTAATTTTCTTTTAAAGAAAAAATAAAATATGGTGGAGTAGAGTTCATAGAGAATCTGGAATTTCAGTTCTCGAGGGCAATTTGCAAGTACACTAAATGGATTTAGTAATAGCAAAGCTTGTTCTAGTTCCAGAGTGAAATATTCTCCATGGGTTTTTTCACAATGATCATTGACTTCGTTAATGACAGTGGTACTATTTGTACTTTGGAGTTTCTTCTTCTTCTTCTTCTTCTTCTTAATACGTCTCTAAAGTTTTGGATGAAGTATTTGGCTTTTTCAACCTTAAGAAAGCAGCATGTAATTCTGCCAAGAACAATGATAAAAGCTTTCATGCTTTGGGACTGTGAGGATCTATCTTCCTTCATGTTTCTTTTGTTCTAGGCCTTCTTTGGTGTGAACTATTGGAAAAAAAAGTCTATTCTGTGAACATTTTGTTTCATGAAATCTTTGACAGGATGAAACCTTAACCATCTTTTGTTCATTATGTCTTTCTTTCTCTATTTGTCTATTGTCTTCTCCTTTTTATTTTGTTTTGAAAAATGGGGAATGAAGAACCATTACAGCTCGAGTATTCTTCTGTTATGATGAATGAATAACCATTTAGTATAAAACGAACCTTTATATAGTAGCTACATTTAAGTCGAGGTCCTAGATTTGACTCTTACCCAGGAGTTGACATCTATATATTGTACTTTGCCTTATCCATGTTATGAAACTGTTGTCATTATTATGCTATAGAATTCACCTTTTAATGGATACCTTTCTGTTTTT
>NW_021026153.1:745413-866924 GCF_004153795.1 Camellia sinensis
AAAGTGGGTCCAAGGTGTTCAACATTAGCCCGGAAGGAGGGGTTCAAAAGGGTCAAATGGAATTACTGGCCGGCCACCAACTTTTAGGGTCCTCCCAAGTGTGTACATCACAAATATGTGGTTGAAAGTTCAAGAATGTGGCGCCAAGGTGTTCAACATTAGCCCGAAAGTGTGAAAAACGGGCGCCGGAGGGCGTCAGAGGATGTATAACTGGTTGCTGCAACAATTACTGGCCTCCGACCCTTCAGTGACCTCCCCGGTGATAAAACAGAGGTACCTGCCAAAAATGAACGAAAACCGTTGCAAAACGAATGTTCGGGGGCCAAAACGCGCAGTTCGGGGTCCCGAAAATGGGCTGTTAAGCACCGAAAGTGGCATTCGGGCACGAAGTGGGTTTCTCAGACCCCAGTGTTCCTCAAAAGGGAGTAGAAAGGGAGTATGCCGAAAATCAGAACAAACGGAGATGGTTAGGCGGTCCCGAACCGAGGCACACGGCCAACGATCCCGAAAAACCGGAAACCGGACTCCGGAATGGGCAAAATGGCCTACGACCACCAAATGTAGCCCACGGCCACTAGGAGATGGTCTACGGGACCTTTCCCTTCCCTCAGGAAAAGAAACCGAGAAAACCGAGCCTGGTTCACAAACCGAGGCAAAGCACAAAAGAGGGTTCGGAAGTCCGGAGGCAGGGCTCACGGCCGCGACTCTGAAACTTCTGAACGAGCACAATATACAACATCACTGAGCGCTCAATCAGTGACGTCTGAGTCTTAAGGTCGGTCAAAAATGGGGTGTCTACAGCGTGACAATGCATACAATGTGTAAAGTAGGAAATAGACACATGTAAGTAAAGCATGCGCGATAACGCATACAATGTGTAAAGTAGGAAATAGACACATGTAAGTAAAGCATGCGCGACAACGCATACAATGTGTAAAGCAAGATGTAGACACATGTAAGTAAAGTACACGCGACAACGCATACAATGTGTAAAGCAGGAAATAAACACATGTAACTAAAGCATGCGTGAGAACGCATACAATGTGTAAAGTAGGAAATAGACACATGTAAGTAAAGCATGCGCGACAACGCATACAATGTGTAAAGCAGGGAATAGACACATGTAAGTAAAGCATGCGTGACAACGCATACAATGTGTGAAATAAGAGGAACTTGAACACATGTAAGTAAAGGACACGCGACAATGTGTACAATGTGTGAAATAAGAGGAACTTGAACACAAAGTAAGATGAAGCATGTTAAATTGAAGAACGAAACAAAGTATAACCACTACGCGCTTATTAAAAACATGACAATACATTGTAATGCAACACATTTAAAGCGATTTGCGAAACTCGCAAGATACAAAAGGATACGAAAAAGGATATACCTTGCGCGTATTCAAGCATCGCACACAGAAGGCGTGGTCCGAGGTCAAAACGGAGGCTGGTTAAGCTTCAAAAATGCATTTTCATGCACTGTCTTGAGGAATGATGTCCCAAACATCACATTTGACCCAAACAAGGGTATATGAGGTGCATCGGCCACAAGGGGGGGCCACCAGCCATACATCGGCCATAAAATAAGACAATCGGCCAAATATTTAGCCGACTGGCCAACAATTTGGCCAACCGCCCAAAAATGGCTGTGTCGGGGCAGTTTTGACATTTTGCTTCGGGCCTTTAAATATAAGGCCTCAAACCCTATATTTTCACTTCCTCTTAGTTCGAAAATCCCTCATCTCTCTCTCTAGGTGATTTCCCAACCTTCGATCCGAGTTTTTGCCGCGTTTTCGAGCCTTTTTCTTCGTTCGATTCGTGAAACCCTTCCCGTTTCGCACACTTTAATCCGAACACAACTCGGTTTTCGGTGTTTCTTTCTCGATTTCCACCACTTGGGGCTTGTTTCCCCCGAGTTTACCTCGACCTTTGTGCCTTTTCCCACACTCTGACTTTTCTCCTATTTTCCACCGTCTCGGGGTTGACTTTTCAGTTGGCTTTCCGTATTCTTGCCCATTTTACACATCTTCGGCCATTTTCGCACTCTTTCTTAGATGGCTGACGACATTCCACAGGGTGGGACTCCCCCAGAGATGGACATGAACCCCGAGGTCGAGCTCCTATCTCTTCGCATCCGACCCTTCGACCCGGCGACCTACAGGCTGGCGATACACGTGCTTCCTCCTGACAGCCTCTGTCATTTCAGGAGCCATGCACGAGGCGCGCCACTAGAGCTTCTGCTGTGCAAGCTAGAGTCACATCTGTCCTATGGCGCTTCTGAGGTACACCCTTCTCTGTTTCATTTTCTGCAATGTAGAACACATAACTACAGTAGTCGATTCTGTTCTCTAACTGCTTGGCTCGGATACACCGATATATCACACGCTGTAGTCCACTGTGAGCACGCTCACACCCGATATCTGTTTAAACTTGAACATATGCACGCACATTGCATTTTCCCAAATTCTGAAGGTATTCAGACACATGCACACACATTGCATTTTCCTAGGTTTTGAGGGCATTTAGACACATGCACACACACTGCATTTTCCTAGGTTCTGAGGGCATTCAGGCACATGTACACACACTGTATCTCATCAATTTTGCACGTTTCCAAACGTTGTATTTCTAATATTGCTTCGCAATAGTTTGTTGTTTTTTTTTCGATCATATGGAGATTCCTATACCTTCCGAGGATATGGGAACATCATGGCCCGAGGATGGTATATGGAGCTGCCCGACGCAGTCCGCCAGATTTTCGACCAGGCTGGCTTTGGGACCTTCTGCATGGGGCTCTTGCGCCTCACTACAATCAGGCCCCTTCTTGCTGCTCTGGTGGAGAGGTGGTGGGACACCACCGACTCCTTCCACCTTTCTGCTACCGGGGAGATGACGATGACTCCCTTTGACTTCTCCATGCTCACAGGCATCGGAATGGGGGGTGATCCTATCCCCTTCGACACAGATATGGATGAGTGAGACGTCGCTCAGCTATACCTGCTCAGCGATCGGCCACCTCTTGCCCGGCCGTGGTTTGTGAGGTATTCATGGTTCGAGGACCACTTCCGGATCCAGGCGCCTACTACCCAGGAGGAGGAGGAGCAGTACGCCCGTAGTTTTATCATGTTTCTGCTAGTGACCACGCTTTTCGCCGACCGGGCAAACACTGTCGCCCTCTATCTGCTGAGTGCACTTGTAGACGTGACGCAGATCCGCCTTTATGATTGGGGTGGCGCCGGCTTGGCCACTCTCTACGGTTATATGAGCTCATCGTCCCGCCGCAACGGTCAGTTGCTTGGAGGCTATTGATGAGCCTGGGAGGTACACATCCCCTTTTTGCCTTTTCAATTCTACTTTTCATTATCTGTACACCATACACACTGCGCGCACACAACTTGCTTTACGCTGGATGTATACTGCTCATGCTGTATAACACATTGCACAATACACTGTACCCTGTTCCCTGACTTCTGCTTCATTCTGCATATTGCTTTATCTGATAAGCCTACTCATGTCTGCTCTGTGACACTCTGCAGCTGTGGGTGTACGCCTACCTCCCTAGGCTTGCCCCAGTACCAGACGAGGAGATGCCCCCCATGGTCCCATTTTCCCACCACTTTGACATGAGATGCGAACGGAGACCGCGAAAGTCCTTCATGTTCTTCCGCCGCTACTTTGACACCATCATCGCACCCGAGGTATGTTAGACTTTACAGTTCATTTAAGCTTTGGCTTACAATGTACTTTCAATAACAGATAACAAACTGTAAATCCTGTCATTTGTAGATCACCTGACAGCCATAGGCGGTGTTGCTCGATACGGTAAGGGATCGATATGCGGGCGCTCAGGAGACTGCCTGATTTAGGATTCCGTTGGAGGGCCCGGTCTGCTGTGTTTGGTACTTCGGGGAGCGCTTCTTGCGGCACACCTTGGGTGTGCCAGAGCAGCCAGTTCCAGCGCCTCCTCCTACTCACACGAGGTACACCGAGAGGTATACCTTAATGGAGATGGTGAGTTACACTATCGGCTGGAGCCATGAGCGCTTTGTAGACAAGGGCGACTATACGAAGTACGTCCAGACCTATATTATGCGGCCTCTGACTGGTGCTGGCCGAGTTGAGAGAGAGAGACCAACAGCGCCCGCGGCGAGAGTGGGAGAATCGCCGGCACCTCAGGCTCGAGGCAGGAGTTGGTCTCGGAGAGGGCAGGGAGCTGGGTGGCCCAAACTGCCTGCCATGATGACATGCCGAGGGCAGGGTGGGGAGACTTACCAGATCCCCATCGCTCCCTCTCCGGCTGATCACGAGCTAGTCAGATTCTACGGCTTGTCCCCAGTATGTACTACTACATTTTGCATCCCGTACAGTCATTTCATTTCATTTCTCTTGATGTTCCGCAGAATACTGATGCTTCTAACACTCTTGTAGGCTTCCGCCGAGTACACTCGCCAGTCTCTGGAGTTGACTACCTCTGTGATGGGGATGCTACAGCGGAGCCTCGACTTGCTGGCTATTTACAATATCCCGGTGAGCTCTTTCAACCACAATCTCAAACCCTACATAATATGATGCATCGCACTATCAACACAGCACTTGATACACGGCCTTCGCGACATTGATACGCTGTAACCCACAGACTGCTCACAGCGTCGCTCACGGCATTCATACACTGTACTCATACACTACATTCTGTACTGATGTACTGCTCACAACATTCATATACTGTTTTGCTTAGCATGATTGATGCATTTGCGATTTGTCCTTTTCAGGACCCATTCCAGATTTCGGCCGCAGGAAGTGCTCCAGCTGGACCATCTATTCCCGCTCGAGGAGGAGGGGGAGCCAGGCGGGGGATGACTATCCACAGCCGAGGCAGACACAGGCGCACCCGTGCTGAGAGCAGTTCACGAGAGCCCACTCGAGACGACGATGAGTCAGACGAGGAGGTAGAGTCGTCTTAGGGTGAGGCAGGGGATAGCACAGACTCAGATTCTGACGGCAGAGCTGGCGGTGACGATCCTGGACCTTCATCTAGGAAGAGGACTAGGACAGATTCCCGTGCTCGAGATGACTGATACTGATCCTGACACTTGCTACTTTTCTTCTATTTGCTTTGTTCAGACATTTTGTTGCTTTTCTCCTCTCTTTGTTTTGCTTTATTTTCCTTTTTACTGGTAGTTTGAGCAGATTGTACTATCTCAGGCAAGTTTTACTTTCTCAAAACTATGTACTTTTTGCAAATGATATGATGAAATGAAACAACTGTTTTGTTCAAAAAGTGTTGCATTTGTACATTTTATGCATCGCATCGCATTACACAACAATGTAAATGAGATTTGAACTTTTGAAAATTAAGCATTTGCACCGTAATAATCAGGTAGTGAACTGAGTAATGACAAAAACAACTCGATAATCAAAACAAAGAACTCGATAAGCTAACTAAGTATAAATATAATTCGATAAGCAAAGCAAAGACTTAAAGAATGTGAAATACAACTCGATAAGCAAATGTACAACAACTCGATAAACAAATTGCAATAACAGGCGCAACTTTGCAAAATCATCACTGAAAGGCGTTGGAAGTGGAACAAGTTATAAGTTCTCAGCATGTTCCATACATAATCAGCTCAGGGGACAAGAAGGAAGGTCATTGGCCAAAGGGAAAGCCCACCGGCCATTTCTTATGGCCATCGGCCACAACTTTTAGCCGATCGGCCAAAAGGGATGGTCGGTCGGCACTAATTTTGGCCGATCGGCTAAAAATGGCAAACACCTCCAGAATGTTGACACCTGTCTTCCACTCACCACCTTATCTTCTACAAAAGCCTTAGCTTCATAGTTTTCCTAATTTCAACACCGTTTTTCATCAAAATGGAGGCATTTCTCATCCAAAATCTCACAACTTGGATTGCCACCTTAGATGGCTCGAAAAAATTGAACTTCCGAGGCTTCAGAATTAATGTACTATTGACACTAAGTCACACTCCGCTGCACCTTCCATTTCTCCATGCCGCGGAAAGGTTTTGGAATCCGGTAACACATGTCTTTAGTTTTGCGGGCAAGAGATGTGCCCTACCTTTGAAGACTTCCAAGCTTTGATGGAATCCGAGTGCGACGAAGAAGTCTTGCCCCAGCTTCGCTTCGGCCACGCCCAAGCCTTAGGACGAATGTGTGGGCTCACTACGCACGACACTCGGTCATTGATTTGTGACGGAATGCTGGACATTCTGAGTTTGATTCGTCGGTTCTCCGATGTCGGTGACCGTGGTGACCATCATTGGCAAGGCTTTCGGCGACATGCGCTTTGCTTGTGCATGTTGTCCCATTTCTTGCTCGTCCCAGGCTCGGGAGGGTTTAGTACTCGTTTGATCGAAGTTACCCAAGGCTTAAAAGAGGGCAAGAGCTGCATTGCCATGACACTGGCCGAGACATTGATGGGTTTGGACGCTTTCCATCGTCGGGAGACCACCAGATTCGCAAGGAGTCCACTACTGCTGCAGGTAATGTTTCCCACCCTGTCACACATATATATTGCTCACTTCACTCGGCCCTCGGGCATGATTTTTCTCTCAACACCCTTTTCTCACTTTTCTCTCATCGTACATCTCTCTATTCTTTAATCTCTTATTTTTCATCCCTCCCCAGGTGTGGTTGATGGATAAGTTGCAGGTTGTGGACTCATGCCCAGCGTATTCAGCTCACGGCTATTTCTTCTGATGACGTCTAGTCGATGCCCTTGATGAGGGATGGTGGTTCGACTGGATGTGCAATTTGTCCGCAGACCGTATTGCTTGGCGTTGTCCTTGACTCAATTTACCGGTAATGAGCTACAGCATGTCCCGGAAGACCGGGATTCAGTTGATTGGCCTGAGACACTGCGTGTTCTACTTTCCTTTAAAGTTCCGGCGCCAATTCAGCCATGATCAGATTTGCCCGGCAGAGGGAATAGAGTACCTAGCTGCATTTCTGGTCCGAGGCGCATAGCTAGCTTAGCATGCCGCGACATGGAGGACGAGAGAGCTTCTGGCCCCTGCTCCCACTTTCAGTTACACCCTTTCTGATGAGTGCATAGATTGGCTCAATGAAGAGGCACAGATAGGGCTCACTTTGGCATCAGAGGGTTCAACCAGCTCTGGGAGGGGACGCAGGAATACCTGACTATGCCCCGGATTTATTTGCTTTAATTAGAACTTTCAAGTTTTCTTTATGAATGTAATGTAAAGCAACTTCAATTTTGTATGCAAGAGCAGGAGAACTCTGTATTGAAATCAATAAAATTGAAGGTTGTGGGTACTGAAAATTTTTCGTTTGGTCTAAAAATGGTCTAAGTTGTAAAAAGATTAATTTGAGCAAAATCAACTTTTATAAAAACTTTTCAAAACCATTTTCGATATGGATCAGAACTGGACACGCTTGAGATCTGTCACTGAGATGTACAACTCCGGATCCCAGCAACTGGAAAGTTGCCCCTAGTCTGAGTAGCACTGCACCAGAGATTACAACCGAGCTCTTGAATGCAGAATAGACAAAGATGACCAAACATGATCCCAAGGACAAAGTTGATCGGGGAAGTATTTATGGCTGAACTTCAGAACGAAGTTGCCTACGTATCCCAAAGATGGGAATCAAGCCTTGCGTAGTTCGGCTTGGGTTCACTCATGTATTGACACTTTCCTTTTACGCTCTAACTTTTGCCAAGGCCGCCCTTTGCGGGTTTTCGACCTTGCGAGCTCGATTTTTTTAATTTCAAATTTTCTGTGCTCTAACTTTTGCCTAGGTCTCCCTTTCGGGTTTTCGGCCTAGCGAGCCTCTCAGGGAAAATATTTCTTCAACTTGTCCAAGTTAATCGGTTGGGAGAACTCTAGGCCATCTAGGTCCATCAGAACGACAGCTCCATCCGACCAGATAGACTTGATGACGTAGGGACCCGTCCAATTAGGTCTGAACTTGCCCCTGGGGTCGTGGATGGGAGCTCGGTTGTCTTTGAGCACCAAATCTCCTTCCTCCAAATCCCTGGACTTAACTTTCTTGTTGAAAGCCCTGGCAATTCGTCGTTGATAACCTTGAACATGGAACAGTGCTTTCAGCCTTCTTTCATCAAAGAGCATGAGTTCCTCGAACCTGCTCTGCTACCAATCTACCTCAGCTATCTGACACTCAGCCAGTACTCGCAATGACGGAACTTCAATTTTGATAGGTAGAACGGCCTCCATCCCATAAACCAATGAATACGGAGTCGCTCCAGTAGAAGTTCTAATTGAAGTCCGGTAGCCCCACAGAGCAAATGGCAACTTATCTGGCCAGTCCCGGTAGGTTTCCACCATCTTCTGCAAAATGTGTCTGATGTTCTTGTTGACGGCCTCGACTGCTCCATTGGTCTGTGGCCGATATGTGGATGACTTATGAAAAGCCACATTGTATTTTTCGAACAAGTCAATCACCTCCTTCTTGAAGTGGGAACCGTTATCTGAGATAATCTCATTCCGGACCCCATAGCGACAGATGATGTTGTTCCTGATAAACTTTGCAACGTGTGACGCATTCAACACCGCATAAGATTGGGCCTCAACCCACTTTGTGAAATGGTCTATCGCAACCAGAATGAACTCATGCCCATTAGACCCCTTCGGAGTGACAGCCCCGATCACATCGATTCCCCAAACTGAAAATGGCCATGGCGAAGTCATATTGCACAGCTTCGACGGCGGGATGTTCATGCGATTTGCATGGATCTGACATTTATGGCATTGCCGAACAAAGCCGATACAATCCTCCTCCATGGTGGACCAGTAGTAATCCTGTCTAAGGATTTTCCGGGCTAGCATCACCCCGTTCATGTGCGCTTCGCACTCTTCTCCATGGATGGCTTCCATTAGGCGCTTTGACTCTTCAGCCTCAGCACACAGCTTATGCATTCCCAGATGACTTCTCTTGTACAGTTTTTCCCCCATATGATGAACTGAGCAGCCATTCTTCGGATTGTCCTCTTGTCTTTGGCATTTGCCCCTGGTGGATACGCTCCTATTTCCAAGAAGTTTCAAACATCATAATACCAGGGGTTCTCATCTTGAACCAATGGCAGCAATCGACTCGTAGGCCGGTGCAAACTTCTGGCCAATGATGATCGGACACATCCGAACTCCAAAAGGGATGTCTATCATAGAAGATAGAGTTGCTAATGAATCTGCGAACCTGTTGTTCTCTCTTAGTAGATGAGCGAAGTTCAGTTTCTCAAACTGAGGAATCAGCAAGTCCAAGGTCTGGTGGTAGATCCTCATCTTTTCTTCTTTAACTTTCCAATCTCCTTTTGCTTGAGATACAACAAGGTTCGAATCCCCGATGACGTCCAATCGTTTTGCCCCTAGTTCTAGGGCGACTTCTAGACCAGCAATGCATGCTTCATACTCTGCTTCGTTGTTCGAGACTTTGAATAAGAGTTTAAATGCTAGAGGGATACAGGAATTGTCAGGTGCTATCAGCAACACCCCTATCCCATATCCGTATTGGTTTGACGCTCCGTCAAAGTACATCGTCCAAAATTTTTCTTCGACATGCAGAATGGCCTCGTCTGGGAATAGGTACTCAACTGCTTCATCCCCTTCCACCGAGTGATCGGCTAGGAACTCCGCTACCGCTCTCCCCTTCACTGACTTGCGCGTCACACACTTCAGATCAAATTTGGAAAGCAGAAGCAACCAATGAGCTAGCTTACCCGTAAGTGCCGGTTTCTTGAAGAGATATTTGATGGGATCTAATCTTGAAACCAACATTACAGAGTGAGCTAACAGGTAGTGCCGCTACTTCTTGGTAGCCCACACCAAGGCTAGACAAGCCTTCTTCAGCGGAGTGTAGCGGGTCTCGTATTCCAGCATCTTCTTCCTCAAGTAATAGATAGCTCTCTCCACCTTGTCCTCAGACTCTTGTTCAAGCATGCAGCCTATTGTAGTTTCAGTTACTGAAAGGTACAAAATCAACGGTTTCCCCGGCTCAGGCGGTGACAACACAAGTGGGTTCTGTAAGTATTGTTTGATCTGTTCAAAAGCAGCTTGGCATCGGCCTTTCCATTGGAACTTCTTTCCTTTCTTTAGGAAACCAAAAAGTGGTTCACAAGTCAAGGTTAGTTTTGAAATAAACCGTCTTATGAATTGCACTTTACCCAGAAAGCCTCTCACCTCCTTTTCAGTCCTCGATGGTGGCATTTCTAAGATGGCCTTGATTTTGGAAGGGTCGACCTCGATACCTCTCTGCGTAATTAAGAACCCCAGCATTTTCCCTGCTGTAACACCGAACGTACATTTCTGAGGATTCAACCGCAACCGAAATTCCCTGATCCTTTGGAAAAACTTTTGAAAGGCGGTGTAGTGGCCCTTTTTTTCTTTGGACTTGACAATCATGTCGTCCACGTACACCTCAACCTCCTTGTGGATCATGTCGTGCAATATTGTGGTCGCAGCCCGTTGATATGTAGCTCCAACATTCTTCAGCCCAAACGGCATCACTCTATAACAGTAGGTCTCCCACGGGATGATAAAAGCAGTCTTCTCCCGGTCTTCGGGTGCCATTACAATCTGGTTGTAACCTGAAAAGCCATCCATAAATGAGAGCAATGCATGCCCCGTTGAGAAGTCCACTAACTCATCGATATGTGGCAGAGAAAAGTCGTCCTTCGGATTGGCTTTGTTCAGATCCCTGAAATCCACACATACCCGAATCTGGCCATCCTTCTTCGGCACCGGAACTATGTTGGCCAGCCAAGTTGGGTACTTAGATACTAGCAGGAACCCTGTGTCGATTTGCTTGGTGACCTCTTCTTTGATCTTGATGGCCCAGTCGAGGCGGATCCTTCTGAGCTTCTGTTTGACAGGTCGGGCCTCGGGGTCAAGAGGGATCCAGTGCTGTACAATCTCAGGATCGATTCCTGGCATGTCTTCGTAGGACCACGTGAAAACATCTTTGAAATCTTTTAATAAAGTGACTAAGCGCTCGCGTTCCTCCGAAGACAACGTGGAGCCGATCTAGACCAGCCGCGGGTCCTTCTCAGTACCGACATTAATTTGGATGATTTCATCAACCAAGGGTTGAACAAATCTCTCCTGCTCTTGCTCTAGCAAATATTTTAAAATTAGAGGAATTTCTTCCTCGTTGTTTTCATCGAAATTTTGAAAGTCCTGATTAATATAATAAATCAAAGGCACAGAAAAATACTCGAAGGCCACAGCTGCGTCATTCTGATTAATCGTTCCATCCAGTCCATCTGATTCTTCTGTTATAATAGACTCAAAAGAGAACGAAAAAGACGACCTAGACAGGACTGTGGCATCTGGGTTGTCACCCCCAGGAATACCGGACTCAGACGAGTTGGAACCTAATTCCGACCCTACAGACTCGGTGGAATCAGATTTCGGCTCACTACCTTACCCGGTGCTGCTCGATAGGAAACCTTCCTCGTACTTCCAGACGAGGGAAGGTGCAATGGATGCATCCAAAATGTTCGCAGATGGGCTCGCAGCCGTTTCATTCTCAATCATGGATACGGAGAAGTTATCCCCCAAGCACTTCTATACGATCGGAGGATCTGAAAGTAGACAAGCCAGTGCTACCCCCATTTCAATCTCGGTGTTCTCAGAATCTACGTTCCCACACTGCTCAACTTCAGCTGATGGGTCTGTCTGCTCCTCGGCAACATTGTCCCGGGATAACTGCAGGTCAAAGAAGATCTCAAACCCTGGTAAGCGACGCTTCTCTGCGTTCAACCATGGCTTTGGGAAGCCGCAGAATGGAAAATCCTCTCATTCCCGAACAAAACGTCCATTTAGGGTACCCTGGATGGGTCGGTGTATTAACTCATAAGGTTTCCCTGCCTGCTTTGCTTTGGCTCTCCTAGCCATCTCCTTGCCTTTCCTCACCCAGTCCTCTTTGGTGGGCAGATAGCCCAAACCAAAGGTATGTGGGTTGTGCGGCACTTCGGCCGATACTACGATGCCCTTCCAGCCACTTCTTCCTAGTCCCATCCCAAGGATGTGCTGGAGTTTGTTCATGAGGTATACTAACAGAGCGCTGACATACACCCCTTCATCAACAGCTAGGATGTTTTGTACGACCTGGGCCTCGGCTAGGGTGAATCCTGATAGAAATACATCCTCCGTGTCATGCTCGATTTCCAAAATCGGTGTAGACACTTCCGGCGGCAGATGGATTGACGAATTCCCAAAAACTATAGCCACCCCCTTCCCGTGGGGGTATTTCAACATCTGATGCAGGGTGGAAGAAACCGCATTTACCTGGTGCAGCCACGGCCGCCCTAAGAGTAGATTAAAGGTCGCGGGAACGTCCAAGACATGAAAGTCAATCTCGTGATGTCCTGGACCAACCTTGGTCTGAATCTGCACAGTCCCCATCACTTCTTTCCTAGTATTGTCATAAGCCCTTATCACCTGGGCAGTTGGCACAAAGTCCACGGGCTTCAACCCGATTGTGTATGTTGTCCTTGATGGGCATTCGTTAATAGCGGATCCTGTATCGACAAGAACCACCGGTACCCACTTGTCTCTGCACTCCACAAAGATGTAGAGCGGTTTGTTATGGTTTGCGCCCTCAAGTGGCAGTTCCTTGTCAGAAAAGGTCGACGTCGGGGAAGCTCCCCCCAGAAAAACCAATCCTACCAGCTGCTCAGGCGTGGTGTCTATTGAGAGTTTAGCTTTGTCCATTGCAAATAGGATGACTTGTCTATGGACTCGTGAAGCCATAAGCAGTCCCCAGATGGAGATGTCTGCCTGTATCTTCTTCAGCTGTTTCAGCACAGCCTCCTCTTCGAGCAATTTATCCTTCTGCTTGTCTGCCTCCCTGTCCTTTCCGGAAGCTTCTGGTTAATCTAAGTGCGGGGGCTTGAAATACCGTTTGCTCCTAGTCATGTGATCAACTTTGCCAATGTACCAGGTATCATCCGGCTGGTTACTCCCCCAGTCCTCATCTGTGTGGGTAAGACATAGATCATCATCTTCCCACCACATGCCATCGGCAGCCGACAGACACCTGTCTGGCTCCGTTACAACTATTCATGTGCCCACAGCACCTTCCGTTCCTGTGCCCGCAGCATGCTCTGCTCCTGTGCACACAGCACGTTCTGTTCCCGCAGGGCCTTGGCTTTCCTGACTCTCTCAGAATCCTCGATCCTTTTCCGCTGAGGCTGCTTCAGCGCAGCTTGCTGTTCTGTATCTCCTATATTCAAATTGCCTGGATCTCGAGCGAAATTCTTAAAACCGGCGCTCTCCAACGATGCATCTAGATTCCCGGCCCTTCTAGCCACAGTTGATGTCCCCGTCCCTGATAGACCCTGTTTTAGCTGAGGTTGTTCGAAAACATCCGGTTGGTCGTCAAGCCATCCCGTAGACTCCGCTGACTCATCGAACCAATTGACGGCCACGTCCCCTAAGTCTTGTTCGTTGAAGAATTGAAGGTTCGCGATGTCCTCTTCTAGTTCTGCCAGGTCATCCAGTCCCTGATTAAGTCCATTTTCCCGTACTACGCAAATCTCTGCCCCCACTGGCAATTCCACATTCGGCCTAGCCTGGCCTGTTGATGTAATGTAATCGCTCGGGTTGTACATGAAGCTTGCAGACCTCTCAGGCTTTGTATTTGCATTCCCATCTGCCTCTACAGTTGACCCACTTCCATCTTCGAAAGCTACCACCACCATTTCAGGTTGGGTTTGCGAGATGTCCAACACGCACAAGTCAGTGCTGTCAGGAATGAACACCTCCAGCTTGGGTAGGTGAGAAGAGGTGATATATATACTAGGGTCATATGGCACAAACCCAGTTTGGATCATATTGATGTGTTTGGGAGGTGGAGCTTGGTTATGTGGTGGGAGAGGGTTGGTTGTGACATTCGGTTTCTCTGGAGGCACGATCACCCTGTTGTCGATGAGATCCTGAATCTCGTGACGCAATCTATAGCACTGGTCAGTATCATGACCATTCTGTTGGTGAAACGCACAGTACTTCGCCGGGTTATGGGAGGGGGGAAGTTTTTCTGGCAATGCCCGCGGCTCTAGGGGCTTCAAGTGCCCTTTTCTGATTAAAACCCCCAAAGCTTTGGACAAGGGCATATATAGTGGAGTGAAGGTTCTTTGGCCTTTGGGTGCGTATCTGGCTGTTTGCGAGCTACTACCGGATGCACCGGTGAATGGTGTAGCCGCAAGGGCTCTTGGGGTATTGGTGGTGGTAACCATACTCACATCCGAAGATCTAGCAACTGCAGCACTGCTCGTGCCTGCATTCGCACTGCGGTTAAAAGTTCTCTTAGGTTGTTCTCTCTCATTATCAATGAGGCCCTACTTCATAGCGTCTTCGATATGTACCCCTATCTCATGTAAATCTGCAAAGGTGGGGAGGGGGAGAATGATCATCTTCTGCATAAGCTTGGGCTGGAGGTTGCGCACAACCATCCGAATCTGATCTTTGTCAACAGGCCTGATGGTCATCACCGAGGCCTTGGCCCTCCATCGGGTCACAAAATCGGAGAAGCTCTCCTTCGGTTCTTGCCTGGTGGTCTCGAGATCACGAGTTGTGACCTCGATCTATGTATTGTAGGAGTATTGAGCTATAAAAGCCTCGGCCATCTCCTCCTAGTTTCTCTTGACGGAATCTTCCAGTTTTGCATACCAGATGGCCGCTACACCTGACAAGGTCTTGCCAAACAAGGAAAGCTTCTGCAATCTAGATAGGCCCATCGGCCTCAGTATGTCCGAAAACAATCGGAGATACACCATAGGATCCCCAGACCCATCAAAGCGGTCGATGTGTGGCATTTTAAACCGATCTGGCGGCGTCACGACCGAGTCGGTATACCCATCCTCAATGTCCGGAATGGACTTCACACCTTGAGATTTCTTGAACAGCTTTTCAAGCTTGCTCACTTTTAATGCTGTGGGGTCCACCTTGAACTCAAAGGGGGAATACAGTAGATTGATAGGCGTGGGTGCCTTGGATAGTTGAGGCAGAATCGTTGGCGGAGGTGGCCCCGTTGGGATGTCTGTATCCTCTTGGACATTCGGCGTCTCCCCGGGTATTGGGACTCTTGGTGGGGGAGGAGTTTGGTGTGAAGCAGATGCTCCGGTTTGCTGTTGTAGCCCGGCAATTAACTCGGCCTGTTGAGCCATGACCTCAGCCTGTTGTTTGGCAAATTCTGCTTGACGAATAGCGTCCTGCTGCATAGTTTTCATACTTTCTTGAAGTTGATGCATCATTTCCTCCATCCCTACTATACTGCCCTGATCTAACTGAGCTGCCGGTATATCTGCGTCTGCAGTAGACTCGGAAATCTCAACCTGACTGCTCAAGGACCACTGATCTGAGAACCGTGGTACCGATACGTTCTGCCTCACTGACCTCCATCTAGCAACCGGGGGTAAAGAGTAGAACACTGGTTGTCCGTCTATTAGATCCTAAGATCGATGGAGTCTGCGACCTCTAGTCCAGAGTGCTTGGGGAATATTTGCTGGGTTAGAAGTAATTGTGCTAAACTACCTAGCAAAAAGATAAATAAAGCATAATGAGGAAACAGAAAAACGGACAGCATAACAGTTTAAATAAAGACAACACACAGTTGGCAAATGTATGCTGAATGAACCGTTCTCAAACACTGATCACTGTTCCCGAATTACTGCCCCAAATCTAAATTTGATACCTGCGAATATTACTGATTCTCGAAACACTGATGCCCTCTGGCCTGATGCCCAGACTTGCAAACTAATACATGCATTCCTGTAAAGACGCACTCTAAAAGCACATAGCAAGTAAGTGAGAGCCAAAACATCCCTATGGAGGGGTAGGGTTTCCCTGTCCTAGTTTTGTCAAGAACTAGGGTTTCACTACGCACACAGCGGTTTCAAACAACCTACAATAGGGTAAGCAACCTGTCCTAGTTTGGAATGGTCACTATGGATTCCAAATATGCACTAGGTCGAATGGTCAAAGAGGGTGCCCCGGTTAAAATCGGGGTTTGTGTTCCCATCGTGGCAGAGCCCGTAATCGGTCAGCCTTATGGCACGCTTCTCAAAGCCGACCTCCGGCAAACCGTTCAAGAATAGCAGATGGCAAACACGGTGTCCTAGGCGCACAACGCAAATGCAATGCAAAGAGACACATAAGTGTAATCAAAACAAGACATTATGCGTTCAAGTCAAGTTTTCTAACTCCCTAGCAGAGTCGCCAAAAACTGTGGACGCGCCGCGAGGGCCTATGCTTTTCCACAGTTCAGACTCATTTGTGTCATGGTTCTTAATTTGATCTTGCAAAGTGCAATGCAAGACTGATAAATCACCAAAGAGTCCAAATCCGGCAAATCATTTTGGAAAACTGATTTTTAAGAAAGAAGTGCCAAACATGGACTGCTTTGCCAGATATAGAGTCGCTACCTAAATATTTTATTTTTGGGGAAATTTAGGAAACCCTGACTTGTGCCTAAGGCCACATGTCCGTCATAACCAAAGTTGCCTTGGCTCGGGAACTTGGGTACGATTGGGGAAGGTCAGCTATGAGCACCCCCACTCGCCCGATCAAAGATCGGCCACTACTAAACATGATATTTTGTTTTGAAGACATATGTGTTCTTATTCCAGTTAATTAGCTAGAATTACTATGTGATGTGCACAACACACAAGTATAGACTAGATCGCCTAATTTGGAACAAAGCATCGCATATCCGTTTGTTTGGAAATGGTTTAGAGTTTGCTACTCACAAGTAGGCTAAAACACGGATTTCAATGAATCATTCCAATTCAGGCAATCCAACCTTCACCCACAGGCATTCAGACAATTATATCACATAAGCAGATAGCCTCATGGCAAGCATGCTATCATGGCAACACTCACACTCATGCAAGATGGTAAAACATAAAAGCTTAGATAGTACTCCAAGCCAAAACAAGAAACTAGTTAGGAATCATGCATGATCTTAGTGTAGACACCCCATTTTTGACCGTCCTCAAGACTTGGATGTCACCGTTTGAACACTTGGTGATCATCCATGTTTGTGTTTGTCTTGAGTTGTCGGAGGTTTCGATCGCGCGCCTTGCCTCAAGACCTTTTGACTTGTTTGTTTCGTGCTTGGTTGTGCACCAAATGCTTGCGTTTTTGCTTCTGAGGGCAGGGAATGGCTTGTCGGCCATCCCCACACCTCACCGGCCTTGGCTTGAGGCCACCAGCCCTGTTTTCTTGCTACCAGCCAAATATTTTGGTCGGTCGGCAATGTTTTTGGTCCGCGGGCCATTTTTTTTGGTTAATCGGCCATATTTTCCAGCTGACCCCTTTCCATCTGCTTTTGGCAGATATTTTATGCCAACCACTGGCATCCACAATCCCCCTCTCCATACACTTGTATGAAGGGATTTGCTCCATTGTGTTAGCTTCTCCAAGAAGCTTAGGAATTGAATTCCTATAAGAAGGGAGCCTCCCCTCCCTTTCCAGAGGTTTTGGAATTTAGGGTTAAGATATATATCACTCTCTCTATATATCTCCCCCTTTCTCTAGTTGTGTGTGTAATAGTGTTCAAAAGTGTGTTTTTGTTCTTATTTTTGCACTAAGGCACCTAGTGTTACACTATACTTTAGTTACTGAGGTGTTGAGGGGTTAATTTTAGAGCTTTTGAGTTGGTTTTGATCAGTAGGAGGTGCTGGAGTTGGTGTTCTTGAAGTGTTCTTCAAAGGTGAGAACTACCTCTTTTATTCCCCATTTTTCCTTAAGCTTTTAGCCTATCTTGCATGTTATTTTAAGCTTAGTGTATAACTGATAAAAGTTTTGATTTCGTATGCTTTTAATCTTTGTTTAAGATCACTTTTGTGTTTGGGGTTGTTTACCCCCTCTTAGGCCTTGTTTGGCCTCATCTTTGTGCCCTTTTTGTGAGCTTCGGGACCACCTCGTATTGGCCTTCTCGGCACTAAAATCCAGTGGTGGGAATGGTGTTTTGAGGTCCTAAGAAGGAGAAGGTCGTCCCTTCTCCTTGTTGTCTTCAATACTTGTCATATTAGCCTCACACGTGAGCACCTTTGTTATGTCCATGTTGGCCATGTCTTAGCTGGTATTTGTGGTTATTTTTCTATCATATGCCATTGTTTTTTCCTATCTTGGTCATTCCATGCTTGGTCTATACACTTGTAGTGTAAATTTTGCAAACTAGTCTTGTATGCTTCATGTTTGAGCATGCCCTTCTAGCTCATGTTGACCTCATTTCAGTGGGTTTTGGTGGTTATTTTAGCATGCCATGACTCTATTTTGGGTGGGTTTAGTTGGCACTTACATGCTACATGCACTTGCTTTGCAAATCCTCTCATTTGTCTTAACATTCACCTTGTGTTTAGACCACCATGCTTACATGTTTTGGCTTAGTCCCATGAAGATTTTAGCCTTATTTTACCATGATCAAGGTCTGTTTGGTGTTGTTTTGGTCATGCTTGCATTGTCTTGTATGGCTACCATGTATTCTAGCTTGTTGGCTTCGGGTGTCCAAGCTTTTAGCATGCATTACGTGGACCATTTCAATGATTTGGCACCATTTGTTGCACTATTTCAGTCCATGTTTCATGCCTGAATATTTGCTTTCATCATCCCTTTAATGCCTTAAGGAGTTGTTGTCTTATGCTTCTTGAATGGATCATTGTGTATGCTTCCATGCTTAGGCCATTTGGATGCGATCTAATTGTGTTTCTGGCCTTGTCTTGACCTACATTGGGACTGTTTTGAGTCCCTTTGACCCTTTGGGACTTGCCTTGTATGGCCATGGTTTGAGCCCTTTGGTTAGCCTTAGGCCTTGGACTTTCTTGCATGATTTGCTTGCTTTATTTGGTTGATTTGGCATCTTTCCTCACATATTTTCAGAGCTTAATGCATTGTCATATTCTCATATTTATCACATCTTGCTCATGCTTGAGGATTGTGCATGGTTGCCTAAGTGTTGGACCACTCAAATGTGCATGATTGTTTTACATTTTCATGCCTTCAATTCTTGACTTTGGCCACTGATTTGGGCGCATTTGAGAGCTGTCCATATTAGTTTAAGTCCATCTTTGCATGTTGTTACATGCTTGCCTTGCATGTTGTCACATGCTTGTTGCATACTTAGTATATTACATGTTGTTGCATGATAGTATGTTGCAGGTTGTTGCATGCTTGAGTTATTTTGCATTTGGCATGCTTTTTGTTAAGTTGCTTCGCATGTTTGCATGCTAGTTCCATTGCATGTTGTCGCATGGTTGTCATTGGTATTGTTGTTGCATGCCTATTACATTGTAATGCTTCCATGATTATGCTACTTTGTTAAAGTTCATCATGCATGTATTGCATTGGTCTAAATATACTTGTCCTTTTACATGTTGTCACATGTTTGCCTCACATGTTGTTGCATGTTTGTCATTGGCATCGTTGTTACATGCCTTGCATGTTTACTTGTTTAGGTTGTATGCCTATTGCACATTGCTTGTTTACATGCTTATGTTGCATTAGCTTGCTTGCATGCCTAGGTTGCATAACATTATGCATGCATCCCTTGCCTCTTGATCACACATGATAGAGGTTGGAGGCCCTTATGTGTTTTTGCGCATTTCATTTGATATTGAATTGCACACTTGGCTCCTTTGGCCATCATGCATTGGAACGCGTGATTGGTGGCCCGAGGGTCGAGAGTCATGCTCCCTTGAGTTTATAGCATGATAGGGGGAGTGGCCGTGCACACATTGTCTTGTAAATACCTTACCATGCACTGTATTCCTCTGTTGCAGCAAAAACAGGATTCTGCAAGAATACTTGGCCGGTCGACCGCCTTCAGTGCTGGCCGGCCACCAATATCTAGTCGATGACTCTACAAATAGTCGATAACCATTTTTCAGCGGCCGGTGTTCTCCCACCCTGGCCGGTGACATCCCATAGTGTTCAGGGATTGGTTTGGAAGCACACCTGGGACTTGTGCAGTCTTCAGAGGAGGAAAACAGTGCAAATAGAGCCAACATGTGGCATGGCAACGGATTTCCGAGCGAAACCGACCGAGCATGCATTTGTCCCTCTTCCCGAGGCTGATTTACTGTTTTCATAGCTTAGTTAATTTAATTAGTTAACTGTTGTGTATAATTAGTTAAGTGTTGTACAATAGTTAATTAGTTTGTTAGTTAGTTAATTAGTTAAATTGTATTATTCTTTCGCTCTCCCTCAAGAGAGCCAAGTGTTGTTGTAATAACCCAATCCTCTGTAGACACTCCATTTTTGACAATCCTCAAGGCTTGGACGTCATCATTTGAACACTCGATGATCACCTATGTTTGTGTTCGTCTTGAGTTCTCGGAGGTTTCGGCTATGCGCCTTGCCTCAAGACCTCTCGACTTGTTTGTTTTGTGTTTGGTTTTGAACCAAACACTTGTTGTTTTGCTTCTGAAGGTGGGAAATAGCTTGTTGGCCATCCCCACACCTCACCGGCCATGGCCTGAGGTCACCGACCCTGTTTTCTTGCTACCGGTCAAAAGTGTTGGCCGGTCAGCAATGTTTTTGGTCGGCTGGCCATTGTTTTGATCAATCGGCCACTTTTCCTGGCCGAGACCTTTTCTTGAGGGAGCTTGACCCTTTTGAACCTTTGTTTTAGCTTCCTGAGGAAGCTTGAACCTTTTTTAGCTTCTCCAAGAAGCTTGACCCTTTGCTCCAAGCTTCCAAGAGAAGCTTGAACCTTTCTTAGCTTCTTGAGGAAGCTTGACCCCTTTGCTCTAGCTTCCTCAAGAAGCTTGACCCTTTTTGCTTTAGCTTCTAAGAGAAGCTTGGCCCCTTTGCTCCAAGCTTCTAAGAGAAGCTTGGACCTTTGTTCCTCTATAAAAGAGGGCCTCTCCTTCCATTTCAAGGGTTGAAAAATATAATATATAAAATATGTATATCTCTCTCTCTCTATATCTCCCTCTTTCTCTACACTTGTGTGGGTTAGAGTGTTCCAAAATGAGTTTTTGTTCTTGTTCTTGCACTAGAACACCTAGGAATACACTACTCTTTGGTTACTAAGGTGCTAAAGAGTTGTTTGAGGGGTTTTTGAGCTGGTTTTGATCCAAAGAGGCTACTGGTTTGGTGATCTTGGAAGTGGTCTTCAAGGGTAACTCCTTTTCCCTCTTTTATTTCCTATTTTTGTACACACTTTTAGCCTATCTTTCATGCTGATTTAAGCTTGGCTATAAACTGAATTTATTTTTTATTTGCATGCTTTTGAAGTTTGTTTAAGATCACTTTTGTGTTTGGGGTTGTTTACCCCCTCTTAGGCCTTGTTTGGACTCATTTTTGTGCCTTTTTTGTGAGCTTCGTGACCACCTTGTATTGGCCTTCTCACCACTGAAATCCAGAGGGATTTCAGTGGTGGGGATGGTGTTTTGAGGCCCTAAGAAGGAGAGGGCCATCCCCTCTCCTTGTTGTCTTATTTGTTGGCATTTTTGGCCTTATAGAGGAGCCCTTATTTGCACACTTCTTGAGCTCAGTTCAGGCCTTTTTCAGTGAGTTTTAGGGCCTTCATAACCCCTTTTCATAGTTGGTTTTTCCATGTTAGATGTCCTTCTTGCATGTGTAGAGTAACCCCTTGCATGGCCTTTCAAAGGAGCATCTCATTTTGGCATGCATAGACCATGTTTTAGTGGGTTTTGGGGCTTTATTTTGCATGTCATACCTCTGTCTTATACTAGTTTTGTGGCCTCTTGAATACCTCATAGGCTTGTAGTGTAAATCCCCTTCACTAGCTTACATTGCATGTTGTTTTGGCCCTCCATTCTAGCATATTTTGGCCATGTTTCAAACATGTTTTGTTCATATTTTGGACTACCTTAGCTCTTTTTTTAGGCCTCTTGGTCGATTGGTGCTTTCCATGCATGGTTGTAGTGTAATAGCCATGCTTACCTTTGAGTTTTGAAGCCCCCTTGCGTGCGTTGCTTGAGGTGTTTGCATGTTTTGGTATCATAGGGAATGCCATTTCAGAGCTTATATGTGTGCCATATTCTCATGTTTAGCATGCCTTTGATGCATTTGAGAGTTGCATCATTATGCCTTGTTTTTGAGCCTTTGCATGAGCTTCACTTTGGTGCATGTCAAGCCCTCTTTTTAGCTCATTTTGCCACTGTTTAGGGACTGCATGAGGTTTGTTAGGAGTTGGTTTCATAATTTGTGCATTGCTTCCCATACTTCTAGTGTAATGTGTTTCACTAGTTTCGGTATTTGAGCCTTCCTACATGCATTGCATGAGTCGTTGCATCATTTCGGAGTCATTTTGTATGCTATTTCAGAGCTGGAGTGTATGCCATTGTACCTCATGTTTCATCGTTGCATTGCTCTTGGAGAGTTGCATTTTCTGCCTTAGGCTTGGAGCCCTTGCATTGTGCATGTTTGCATGAATCTTGGGCCTTGTTCTCATCTCATATGGCCACTGATTTTGGGCATGGCTGAGGCTTGTCCATATTAGTTTAAGTCCATCTTTACATGTTATTCAAGTGTTGTTACATTGCTTCATGCTTGCATGTTTAGGTTGCATTGTTGCTTGCATGCTCATGTTGCATTAGTTTGCTTGCATGCTTAGGTTGCATAACATTGTGCATGCATCCCTTGCCTCTTGATCAATCATGATAGAGGTTGGGGGCCCTTTTATGTGTTTGTTTGCATTTCATTTGATATTAAATGTACACTTGACTTCTTTGGCCATCATGCATGGAAATGCGTGATTGATGGTCCGAGGGTCGAGAACCATACTCCCTTGAGTTCATAACATGATAGGGAGGGTGGTGGTGCAAACATTGTCTTGTAAATGTATTGCCATGCTCTGTTTGTCCTCTGCTGCAGCACAGGAGCTTTTTGTAGGAAGAAATGGCATGTCGGCTACTTTTAGTGCCGGTCAGCTAACAACATCTGGCCGAGAGCCACATTTATGGTCGATGACCAGTTTCCAGTGGCCAGTGGCATTACCTCTTGGCTGGTGACCTCCCACAATACCCAAGGAGTGGTACAAAAGTGTTCCGGAGATTTGTGAAGTCTTCAGAGGTGCAAAAGCAGTGTAAATAGAGGCAGCAAGAGCATTGTGATAAATTTCTGAGCGGAGCCGAACATGCATGCGCTTGACCCTCTTCCTGAGGCCTCTTTACTGCTTTAGTAGCTTAGTTGATTCATTTAATTAGTTAAGTGGTTTTGTAATTAATTAGCTTGTGAGTTAGTTAATTAGGTGATTTGTATTATTCTTTCAGACCCTCCGCGAGAGGGCAATGTTGTAATAAGTGTGCGTGTGTGTGATGCATGTCTTCCAACCCCACGTCTTTCTTCATTTTATTTACTATCTTATGATGGTTAGTTTTAGGACACGTTTCAATTAGCATACTTATGATAGTATGTTTGCATACATTCATTCGTATTGCACACACCGGGCTCGGCGCATCATACTAACTGCATCGTATTTCAATTCCAATTTGAATACATGTATTGAATTGTCGCATCTCACATGCCATTTTAGATTAGTGGAGCCTATTCTAAATTGAATCTTGCCTGTGTTGCATTAGCCATTGCTAACATGAGCTAGGATCATGCATGATTACTAACTAGTTTCTTGTTTTGGCTCGGAGTACACTGTGAGTGTTTATGCTTTAGCATCTTGCATGCGTGTAAATGTTGCCATGACAGCATGCTTGCCACGAGGCTAACTGCTTATGTGATATAACTAATTGCATGCCTGTGGGTGAAGGTTGGGTTGCTTGAGTTGGAATAATTCGTCGAAACCCGTGTTTTAGCCTACTTGCGAGTAGCAAAATTCAATCCATTTTCAAAACAAACGGATATGCGATGCTTTGTTCCAACTTAGGCAATCCAGTCTATACTTGTATGCTATGTGCATCACATAGTAATTTTAGGCTAATAACCGGAATAAGAGCACACAATGTTTTCAAAACTCGATATCATGGTTAGTAGAGGCCGATCTTTGATCGGGCGAGCGGGGGTGCTCATAACTGACCTTCCCCAATCGTACCCAAGTTCCCGAGTCGAGGAAACTTTGGTGATAACGGACACGTGGCCTTAGGCAACGAGTCAGGGTTTCCTAAATTCCCCCAAAATAAATATTTCGGTGGCTACTCTGTATTTGGCAAAGCAGTTCAAGTTTGGCACTTCGTTTTAAAATTTTTTTTTTTTCCAAAAAACGATTTGCCGGATTTGGACTCTTTGGTGATTTATCAGTCTTGCACTACACTTTGCAAGATCAAATTAAGAACTGTGACAATTTGAGTCCGAACTGTAGTGAGCTCTAATGAACAAAACGGGGGATTTCCACCCGGGACGTTCGGGGACGTCTACACCCTCGTACATGTTTTCTGATATATTTTCAGTCCCTTGTCTTGCGCATTTAAATGCTGATTGTGAAATTCCATGTTAAATTAAGTTAAGTAAGTGAATCCTATGTTTATGAATGTGTATCTGTTCAATAAGGAAAAAGATGTATTACAAGTAGAATGTTTGAAATCAGAAATTGAGAGCCTTAGAGGCTTGATAATCCGGAATTGATTTGACATTTGGAATCTGCACGATTTTTATGCTATAATGAGATTTTCTGTGAAATTTCAATTTGGGATGATTAAACGATTGAATTTTTTCCTTATTTGCCTTTAGATATACATATATATTTATGTTCCTTACATGTTTGAGTCAAGAACCTTGCCTAAAAATATCTCCTGGAGAGAAAAACGTAGAGAAGAAGAGGGTTGAAGGGAAGACAAGAAATTCATCAAGAAGAAGGGAGATTGAGAGGAAATTAAGAGAATCAAGCTCAAGATAAATTTAATTCATCTTGTGTAACCTTAGTCATGGAGTGGGGTAAGAATTTCCTTTTGATTCATGTCATTTAGGGTTTGTAATTGTGGCCCTGTGTGTGTGTACTTGGGGTTAATTGATTGTTTAAACTTAACTTGAATCATCTACTGAGAATTGCATTCTACTTCTTCTATTATTATTTCATGACCACATGGTTATATATATGTGTGTGTACGTGTGAGAAAGTTAGGAATTCCATAGAATTGGATTATGATTGATTATAATTATGAATTCAAAGTGATTAAGAACTTAAGTTGATTTATGATTAAGTTTCCATGTGATTTTGAGCTTTAGTTTATGTTAGATTGATCTATGTTGAACCTTGCTATGTGTTCTCTAAGTTGGGTTTTGTGTGAATTTCTGACTGGTTTTTTTTGCCCAGACCGCACGAGCGGCCAAAGTGGGCGCACGAGCGGCCAACCCTGTTTCAGCTTATACCTTGTAACTTTGAAGAAGCATATCTTTTGTATCCGGACTCCGTTTTGAGTGAATCTTGAGCCTAAGATCAAGCCCCGGAAGTCTAGTTTCCAATGGTGTGGTCTCATTCCAAAATTCTAAGTACATAAATAGGTATGCCCAAATTACTGATGACTATTCACTTTCTGTTTATCGAGTTTGTACCGTTTCTTCGCCTGAACCTTTCTCTTATCGATTCCTCATATTTTATGATAACCTATTGAGGACTAGTGAGTTTAGAACCACCATAGCTATTGAGTAAGGAATAAAAAGAGATTGGTTGTATTCTCATAATCTGCTATGTGCATTATGTTTGTAGGTCAAGATGAGGACATCGTTCCACCACTATCAGAGACCTACCACTGTGAGTAATAGTACTATAAATGTACATTATTTACTGTTAATAATTATTATTATTAACATTCTGTTCTTCGTTATCAATTAAGTTAACATGTAAGTGGAGTGAGAATTGGTGTGAACTTATGTAAACATTGAAGGATTTGGCACACACCGATATGATACAGATATCCACCTAGAGTGGATCATCACAACGAATAATTGGATAAGACTACGGATTGTTTTGTACGTTAATAACCACTGTGAAATTATATTACATAACAGATTAACCTCTGAATGACTCAATTCGGAGAAAGAATTGAATGCCAATAACACGATTATGTGACTCACGTTATGATGTGAATGGCTCCACTCTTATTAATGTAATGGAACATTTACCTTTTGTTTATCGTTAATATTATTGTTCTATTATTGTGGGACAATTATGTCACCTTGTGAGAAACCATGGGAAAATCTAAGAGCATTATTGGGTACTACGTTCTGTTTATTGTTGATAATGGATACTAACATACTGTTATCTATAAGTCAGTTGTATGGATTCGTGATGAACAAGTCTAATGTAAGTGCATTACGAGACAACGGTATCTAGATATCTCTGGACTCGTTTAATCTGTAATACGCCCTTACCTTTATTGGTAAGTATCAGTAGCACTCAATTAAACATAAATTAGTTATGTTGACTCATGTGAGTGAATGAAAGAACCTGTATGTCACTGTATAACTCCGGGACTAGTCCATTCTAATGATTTCTGGTATGGAGCAAAGTGCTGTACAGAACTAAGTGCTGCAAAGCGAGTCACCTCTAGAATCCGTACGAGCCACCTCTTGAGTCCATACACATGTGAACTAGGCTTAAAGCCGATGTGAAAGTTATGAGGCCTATGGCCGTTCTGTGACATCTGTGAGGCCTATGGCCAATCTATTAATATTTGGGCCTATGGCCATTCTATATAATCTGTTAGTATGAAACAAAGTGTTGTACGGAACTAAGTACTGCAATGCGAGTCACCTCTAGAATCCGTACGAGCTACCTCTTGAGTTCATACACGCATGATAAGAGCTTCATGCCATTCTGTATAAGCTGTTTTCTGATATGGAACAAAGTGCTGCAATGCGAGACACCTCTTGAGTCCATACATATAAGAACTAGGCCTATGGCCAATCTGTGAACTCTGTTAGGCCTATGGCCATTTTGTATAAGACCTTTGGTATGAAACAAAGTGCTGTACGGAACTAAGTGCTACAGGGTGAGTCACCTCTAGATTCCATGCGAGACACCTCTTGAGTTCATACATATTATGTTCAAGGGCTTAATGCCAACATATTCAAGGGCTTAATGCCACTCTGTTCAAGGGTTTGAAGACTGGGCCTAAGGCCGTTCTGGAATTAATGCAGAATCAACTTAACCATATGCCCTTTCTATTTATATACGCACTGATATGTATTATAAATCAAGATGAGCATTAAATTGTTTATGTACTATTATTCACTGAGCTTCGCTTATTTTGTGTTATGTCTGTCCTGTAGGTAATCACTTTGGAAGTCCGTCTTAACCCTTGATGCTCGCCCTTCAGTTATCAACCTCAGTGTGTCCAGGCACCCAAACCAAGCCATGCATTTCTGTGAAGTTTTGTTGAGATCTCGGCTTGCACTTTTGCACTTTAATTGTTTACCTAATGTTTAAATGTATGTATATGACCCCTTTCTTTACCACTATTTGGTTATATACTCAGTAAAGGGGGGCTGATCATGTGTATGTGATCCTGGCATGTTAGTATTAGCTCGATGGATGTTACTATGTATGTTATTTTATAATCGTAAATGCTTCCGTTCAAGCCCCATACATTATATACATCAGGTTTTATGTCCGTTTCTGAGGTGGTCATGCCCAAACTTTTAGGGGCGGGTTTGGGGTGTGACAGTTGTAATAAGCGTGCGTGTGTGTGATGCATGTCTTCTAAACCTCCATTTCTTTCTCCCTTTTACTTAACCGCTTACGATGGTTAGATTTAGGGCATATTTCAGTTAGCATCCTTATGCTATGCATGTTTGCATCATTCATCTGTATTGCATGCACGGGGCTCGGCGCATCATACTAACTGCATCATATTTCAATTCCAACTTGAATATATGTATCAATTGTTGCATCTCATATGCCATCTTAGAATAGCCGAGCCTATTTCTAGTTGCATTTTGCATGTGTTGCATTAGCCATCTTAACATAGCTAGGATCATGCATTGATTTCTAATTAGCTATTGTTTTGGCTCGGAGTACTAGGTAAACTTTTATGCTTTAGCATCTTGCATGAGTGTAAGTGTTGTCATGATAGCATGCTTACCATGAGGCTAATTGCTTATATGATATAACGGTCTGAATGCCTGTAGGTGAAGGTTGGATTGCTTGAATTGGAACAATTTATTGAAATCCGTGTTTTAGCCTACTTGCGAGTAGCAAACTTCAAACCATTTTCCAAACAAATGGGTATGCGATGCTTTGTTCCAAATTAGGCGATCTAGTCTATACTTGTGTGTTGTGCGCATCATATAGTAATTCTAGCTAATTAACCGGAGTAAGAACACATATGTTTTCAAAACTTGATATCATGCTTAGTACAGGCTGATCTTCGGATCGGGCGAGCAGGGGTGCTCATAGATGACCTTCCCCAATCGTACCCAAGTTCCCGAGCCGAGGTAACTTTGGTGATGACGAACACGTGGCCTTAGGCAACGAGTCAGGGTTTCCTAAATCCCCCCAAAATAAATATTTAGGTGGCGACTCTGTATCTGGAAAAGCAGTCCATGTTTGGCACTTCTTTTTAAAAATCTGTTTTTCAAAACGATTTGTCGGATTTAGACTCTTTGGTGATTTATCGGTCTCGCATTGCACTTTGCGGGATTAAATTCAGAACCGTGACATTTGAGTCCGAACTGTAGTAAGCCCAATGAACAAAACGGGATTCCCTCCCGGGACGTTCGGGGACGTCTACACCTAGTTCATGTTAAGATGGCTAATGCAATACATGCAAAATGCAACTAAGATAGGCTCGGCTATTCTAAGAATGGCGTGTGAAATGTGGCAACTCGATACACGTATTCAAGTTGGAATTGAAATGCTATGCAATTAGTATGATGCGCTGAGCCCGGTGTGTGTAATACGAATGAATGTATGCAAACATGGTAACATAAGGTATGCTAATCGAAATATGACCTAAAACTAACCATCAAAAGCAGGTAAATAAAAGGAAGAAAGACGTGGGGTTGGAAGACATTCACACACACACGCACACTTATTACAAATTCGCCCTCTCGACGGAGGGTCCGAATAAATTATACAAACCGAATAATAAATCAACTAACCTAGCTAATTAATTATTATAAACCCTTAATTAATTAACAAATTAATTACAAAACAATCTAAGTGTGAAACTAAAGAGGCCGCCGCAGCTCCACCTCGGGATGGTTGATTGATGCATGCTCGGTCGCCTCGCTCGGAAACCTGTTACCATGCCACATGTTGCCTCTGTTTGCACTGCTTTGCATTTCTGAAAATTGTGAAAATCCTTGGGAAGCTTCTGAACCACTCCCTGAGCACTGTGGGAGGTCACCGGCCAAGAGATGAAGCCACCGGCCATGGAAAGATGATAATCGACCAAAACTGGAGCTCTCGGCCAGGTTAAGTTAACCGGCCGGCATTGAAGATGGCCGACCGGCCATCCCTTCCTGCAGAATACTGTTTTTGCTGCAATAGAGGACAGACAGTGCATGGCAAGGCATTTACTAGACAATCTGTGCACGGCCACTCTCCCTATCATGCTATGGACTCGAGGGAGTATGACTCTCGACCCTCAGGCCATCAATTGTGCATTTCAATGCGTGATGGCCAAAGGTGCCAAGTATGCGAATCAATATGGAATGAATGTAACAAAACAAATGAACGCCTAGAACTCTATCACGCTTGATCAAGAGCATCGGCAACCAAGGGTTGAGGCACGTTTCGTCACATTAGGTACGAACGTTCCTCGCTCCTCATGCTTGGTTTGACACCCCAAACCAAACACAATGCAATGCAAATATGCTAAGTACAATGCAACATGGAAATGTAATGCAATGCAACATAAGCATACCAAAATGCAATGTGACTTGAACATGCAAATGCGGTTGAGGTAGCAAACATGCCAAATGTAATGCAACCTAATTTAACATATGACAAGATGTAACCTAACAAACATGCACGGTGCAAACTAGATATACAAACATGTATGGCATGCAAAGACTTACAAGCATGCAACATTGAACAATTTGGTGAATGGACTTAAACTAAAGATGGACAGACCTCGGTCATGTCCAAAATCAGCGGCCAAAACACCAAAACTAAGGCACCAAAAGGTAAGGCACACATGCACACATATTGGTCCACAAGCTAGGCAATTATGCACAATCCTCAAGCATGAGCAAGGCATGGTAAACATGAGAATGTAACAATGTGATAAGCTCTGAAATCACATGAGAAATGATGCCAAATCGACTAAACAAGACAAGCATAGCATGCTAATGGACTTAAAGCTCAAAGCTAGCCAAAGGACTTACACCATGGCCATGTCAACCAAGCCCCAAAGGGCCAAGATGACCCAAAACAGTCCCAAGGCAGACCAAAACAAGGCTAGAACACGCATGGGATGAGGCCAAAACATGCTATAAAGGCGAGCACAAAACAAGACGCACACAAGGCCCAAAAGGGCAAACGCACTACACCTACTACAACCAATCATGGCATGAATTAGGCCAATAAAATCAGAGTTATAATACATCAAAATAAGCCCTAAAACCCAATGGGAAGGCCTCCCAAAGACCTAATCATGGAGGCACATACAATGGTCCAAACATGGAGCATAAGACAATAACTCTTCAAAGTATTGAAAGGATGGCAAATGCAAGCATGCAAGCATGGAACATGGACTGAAATATCTTGACAAGTGATGCGAAATCACAGAAATAGCCCAAATAAAGCATGCTAATGACTCACACATCCGAAGTTAACAAGCTAGAATATATGGTGGCTATACAAAGCATGGAAAACATGGCTAAGACAACACCAAACAGAGCTTAAGCATGATAAAACAAGGCTAAAAACTTCTCAAAGTTAAGTGAAAACATGCAAGCATGATGGTCCAAACACAAGATGCATGTTATGCAAACATGCAAGATTACTCTACAAGTATGTGAAGCATGCAAGATGCCATCAAACCAACATGGAATAGAGTTAAGGCAAGTCCTAAAAACCCCTAAAAAGTGCTGAAATAGAACCAAGACATGCTAAGCAAACATGCAAATGTTATGAGCCATTTATGCTAACAAATGAGGCACAAAGGGAGAGGGGTGTCCCTCCCCCATTCAAGACCTCAAAACCACTTCTCCACCACTGAAAATCCCATAGATTTCAGTGGTGAGAAGATTAAAAGAAGATGATACCAAAGCTCAAAAGGAAGAGGCACAAAATGAGGCCAAACAAGGCCTAAGGGGGGGTAGACAACCCCCAACACAAAAGTGACCTGAATGAAACATCTCAAGCATGAAAATACAGAACTTTTTTATGTAGGAACTAAACTTAAAATAGCATGCAAGTATTGCTAAAAGCTTAAGAAAAAATGGGAAATAAAAGAGTAGTTTCTCACCCTTGAAGAACACCTCAAGAACACCAACTCCAGCACCTCCTTTTGATCAAAACCAAACCAAAAACTCTGAAAAAAAACTCCTTAGCACCTCAGTAACTAAAGGATAATGTAACACTAGGTGCCTTAGTGCAAAACTATGAACAAAAACACCCTGTAGAACACTGTTACACACACAAATATAGAGAGAGAGGAGATATAGAGAGAGAGTGATATATATCTCATATATTAGATTGCTAAACCTCTAGAAAGGGAGGGGAGGCTCTTCTCTTATAGGAAATTCAATTCCAAGCTTCCAAGGGAAGCTAAGTGTAAGGATGAAATCCCTCCATACACGTGTATGGAGGGCAGAGTCTATGCTCACCAACTGGCACAGCTGGCACGCACAATGCCTAAAAAAGGCAAAGAAAAGGCCTCAGCCAGAAAATGTGGTCGATTGACCAAAACAATGGCCGGCAGACCAAATACAGTGCCGATCGACCAATACATTTGGCTGCTGACAAGAAAACAAGGCCGGTGGCGTCAAGCCATGGCCAGTGGGTTGAGGGGTAGCCAACAAGCCACTTCCTACCCTTAGGTGCAAAAACCACAAGTCCTTGGCCCACAACCAAGCACAAAACAGTCAAGTTGAGAGATCCTAAGGCAAGGCGCGTAGCCGAGACTTCTAGGAACTCAAAACGAACACAAACATGGATGATCATCGAGTGTTCAAACGATGACGTCCAAGTCTTGAGGACGGTCAAAAATGGGGTGTCTACAGAGGGGTTGAAGCAGACCACCTGGTTTCTGATGTTCAGCTTTGACTTGGTAACGTTGAAGGCACTTGGACACATATTCTACAATTTCTTTCTCATTTTAGGCCACCAGTAGCTTTGTTTCAAATCCCGATACATTTTCTTATTACCCGGATTCATAGCAAATACTGACTTGTGAGCTTCATCTAGAACTCTTTTCTTCAATTCCGAAACATCTGGGACACACATTCGGTTTCAAAATCTCAACACTTCGCTTTCAAAGCTGAATTCTGCTTTCGAGCTTGTCTCAAATTCATCAATCACTTTCTTGAGGAACTCATCCTCTTTTTGTTTCTGTTTAATCTCATCGATGATTGCCGGTTCAGCTGAAATAGCGGCTATCAATCCGCCCTGTTCACACAATACCACATCAATTTCAGACTTCTCAAAATCTTGCAGAATCGCCCTCTGTTCAGTAAGCAAACAAGCCAACTTCCCCACTGATTTCCTGCTTAAGGCATCTGCAACGGTATTGGCTTTTCCGAGGTGATAATGGATGTCAAGATCATAATCTTTAATCAATTCAAGCCATCTCCTCTGCCGTATATTCAACTCTTTCTGTGTAAAGAAGTATTTCAAGCTCTTGTGATCTGTGTAGATTTCACATTTTGCCCCATACAAATAATGCCACCATATTTTTAGAGCAAACACAACTGCGACCAATTCTAAGTCATGCGTCGGGTAATTTTTCTCACATGGCCTTAATTGCCAAGAGGCATAAGCAATAACCCTTCTGTTCTGCATTAACACACAAACCAAACATTTATAAGATGCATCACTGAAAATCACAAAATTTTTCGTACCTGATGGTAGTGTCAAAATTGGTGTGGTGGTCAATCTTATTTTCAGTTCATGAAAGGCAGATTCTCTTTCGTCGTTCCATTCAAATGGTTGCCCTTTACGTGTCAGCTGGGTAAGAGGTACAACTATTTTTGAGAAATCCTTCACAAATCTCCTATAGTACCTGGCTAAGCCCATGAAGTTGCGGACTTCTGTCACATTTGCCGGTGTAGACCAATTCACAGTCGCCTCTATTTTCTGTGGGTCCACTGAAATCCCTTCCTTGTTGATCACATGCCCTAAAAAGATGACTTCATCCAACCAAAATTCACATTTCTTTAGTTTGGCAAATAATTTCTTTTCTCTAAGTGTTTGCAGGACAATTCTCAAATAATGTTCATGTTCAAGTCTATCCTTGGAGTATATCAAAATGTCATCAATAAAAACCACAACAAATTCGTCAAGGTAGGTTTTAAAAATTTGGTTCATTAAGTCCATAAACGCTTCCAGAGCATTAGTCACTCCAAATGGCACAACAAAAAATTCAAAATGACCATACCTTGTTCTGAACGCGGTTTTCTCAACATCCTCTGCCTTTACTTTCAACTGGTGGTACCCGGATCTCAAATCAATTTTGGAAAACACATGTGATCCCTGCAACTGGTCAACTAAATCATCAATATGATGTAAAGGGTATTTATTCTTTATTGTCACCTTATTCAGTTCCCGGTAGTTAATACACAGGCGCAAGGTTCCATCTTTCTTTTTCACAAATAACACTGGTGCACCCCATGGTGAAGTGCTAGGTCGGATAAACCCTTTGTCAAGCAGGTCTTGCAACTGTTCTTTCAATTCTTTCATTTTAGTAGCAACCATTCTGTAGGGAGTTTTAGAGATGGGCTGGGTGCCTAGCACAATTTCAATAGTAAATTCTATCTCCCTGTCCACCAATTCCCCTGGCAATTCATTTGGAAACACATCTGGAAATTCTCTAACAATAGGGATATTGTTCAATTCAACATTCACAGATTGTTCAGATAGCACATAACACAAATAACCCAGGCACCCTTTTCCTGATTAATTTGCATGCCTTCGTTGCAGATATTAAGTAAGGTGGAGGCAGTATCCCATTACTCACAAACACAATTTCTTTATGTTCTGGTGGTCAAAACACAACCCGTTTTGTCACACAATCAATGGTGGCACAATATTTAGTTAACCAATCCATGCCCAAGATTACATCAAAGTGCCTAAAGTTCAAGGGCAGCAAATCCACATATAGAATGGCATTTCCAACACGCATCTCACAAAAATGATACACAGATTCACACAATACAGATTCCCCGGATGGAGCAGATACACATAGCAGATATGGCAATAATTCTAGAGGTCTACTCAACCTAGATGCAAATGCACATGTCACAAAAGAATGTGTGGATCCGGAGTCAATTAACATGAAAGCATCCTGATTACATATAGAAATAGTACCTGAGACAACTGCGTTCGCATTCCGTGTATCGCCCGGAACAAGCGCGAAAACTCTCCCTTGCCTCATGGTATCTCCGGTGGTAGTGGATTTCATAGTATTTCCCGGTTTTGGGATCGATGCAGTTGAGCTAGCAGCTAGCTTTCCACTGTTTTGATTACAATCTCTGGCTATATGCCCTTGTTTACTGCATCTAAAACAAGCTCCTAACATATGGTAACAAACCCCGTGATGCCTTTTACTACAAATATTACACATTGAGGATGTATCTCAAAAAGAATTAGAGGTACTTGAGGAGCCCGTGTTTTGCTTCTTCGAAAATTTCTTCTTTGAAAAGAAGCCTTGTCTTTTACTACCTTTCCAGTCTGTTGTTGACTTAGCTTGCCTGGCTATGTTGGCTTCTAATATTATGGCCCTATCTAGCACCCCAATATAGGTTTCCAGCTTCAAGACATTCACCCTTTCTAAAATGTCGTTTCGAAGCCCACCTTCAAAATGTCTCGCTTTCTTGTAGTCAGTATCAATCACGTGTGGTGCAAACCTGGCCAATTCAGTGAATTTGGCCTCATACTCAGCCACTGTCATGCTGTCTTGTTTAAGTTCAATGAACTCTGATACTTTCCTATCACAGGCACATTGCGGGAAGTACTTATCATAGAAAATTTCCAAAAATTTGGCCTAGTCAACATCCTTATGATTCTCACGCAATAACATCTGCCATCTTCTTGCCTCATCTTCTAGCATAAAGGTGGCTAAAAGCACTTTCTGTGTCTCCGAGCAAGGGAACACTTCAAACAGCTTTACGATGCGGAGGACCCATGCTTCGACTTTCAACGGATCTAATCGACCATGGAACTGTGGCGGTTTCATTTTCTTAAACTCTTTGGCGAGAGCTGTTATTTGGTCATCATTCTGATTATCTGGCACAGGTGGCACTGGAGAAGGAGGCGGAGGGTGTGGTTGTTGCCACTGTTGTTGTTGCCTCAATGTCTCTGCCATTTCCTAAATCAGTCTTTCGATTGTATCCATTCTGGCAGTAGAAGACTCCTTTATCTTATCACCTCTTGTTCTCACCATCTGATTAAACTTGCATTATACTTTATACAAAAGATTCACAAGTATGCATATACTAGAGAGCATTCATATTCAAATAATTTACAACGTAAGCAAATCACAAACTTATAACACATAGTTGTTCACATTAAAACATTTAAGCACATTCTCGATGCTTCCAAATTCATACTTATCACATGAATGCATCCTAGATCTTTTCTAGACGCCTATTACTCTTTTGGACAAATGTGTGAGTTATTAACTCGTGCTCTGATACCACTCTATCATGACTCGAACCCGCCCCTATGGGTTAAGGACATAACCGGCCAGTAATCGCGAGATTACCTACAGCCTGAAACCAAATCAAATATATATTTTAACAGAGTTAAGGGGCCAAATGGAAGCAATTTCAAACTTTTGTCCATAGAGCTATGCTTACATGGCACGTCATATCATTTCACAAAATATTCGTTAATAACTCACATCAAAAGGAAGTCAATATATACATATACTTTACATAACAGGATCATACAAGTCTTAGTCAGCCTAACCAAAACTTATTTACAACTGTAATCCAAAGTTCTCGCCAACATAACAAAATGTAACAATATGACAAAAGGGCAAGGACAAGTCTTGTGCATGAGACGTATCGGCTGACTCTCCAAAACTTGGTTGTTCCACACAAACTTCACTGAGGCTGGGTTTGGACCTCCCTTGGCTCACCTACAGACACATGAATGAGTGTGAGCGAAAGCCCAGTGAATAATATCAAATAAAGAAGTTACACAAACGGTATTTAGAACAACGTGCTTCAAACGGCCTTGGGCCCAATGCGTATTTCTATCTAGCATATATATATATATATATATATAGGTCAAGTGACTGCGGTTCCAAGTATATCATACGGCCTCGGGCCCAATTCATTCGTTTCATACATGTCGGACAGCCTTTCGCCCATTCATTCGTATCACTCATGTCAAACGGCCTTTGGCCCATTCATTCTTCCATTCATGTCAAACTGGCCTTTGGCCCATTCATTCTTTCATTCATGTCAAACTAGCCTTTGGCTCATTCATTCATGTCAGACTATTATCCGAGTCAGACTACCATTCATGTCAGACGGCCTCTGGCACATTCATTTATAGCAAACGGCCTTAGGCCCAACCATATGGCATAGCAAACATTTGTCTACAATTCAACTCAACAAACTCATAAGACTCATAGAGAAATAAGTAGTTGGACAACTAACATATTTCAAAATATCCTTATTAAGATATTACTCATAGTGATCGGCTGTATGATTTGCCCTGGAGCTCGACCCTACACATTCCATGAACACAATGGGTCACAAACAATTCAATCCGTTCTTAATTCACATATTCCTCTTTAGGCTTCATTCTTATTCTTTTAATTCATTCATAATGCTCAATGCTTGCCTAAGAGTACGTAGAAGTGAAAGAGAATGAAAGACGAGACACAGAACACATTTACAAAATTTCAGAAACAGGGGTCCCTACTCGAGCGGACCCATTAGGTCTGCAAAAGTACTGGTTGCCTCGTTTTTACGCTCGCGCGTGAATTCGGGCGCTCGAGCTGAAGGTCATTCTACATAGCTCCCGCTCGAGTGTGAACTTCCCCGCTTGAGCGGACATCCATGTCTGCAAAAAGTTCTGGGAGCTCGTATTTCCCGCTCAAGCGGCGCCTTCCCCCGCTCGAGCGGACATCCCAATTTCTGGAAAATCCAGAATTGTTCTTGAGCTTCAAGCTTGCATTCAAATCAACATATCTAGCATATTATGGCTCAAACTTCACATATACAAGTACTAACATGATCCAACACCAAATTCATTACATTATGAAGCTCAATTTCATGAATTAATCACATGCATATCCCAAATTACACCAAACTTATTTCCAACATACAATTTCATGTATTCAAAACTCATACCCTCATGAATTGTACATGCATGTGAGATATAACTTCCATTTTCAACTTAAATGGTGCAAATGGTGATCACAAGCATGAACTCTAACCAAAATCCTACATGGATCATACTTTTCATGCTCAACTACACAAATTCATGGCAATTATACACATGCATGCATTCCATGACTTCAATTGCATCAAATACAACACAATTCTTGTTCTTGATCACCATACAACTTTGAATTCACAAATTTACAATATTAAACTGATGAATTCATAACCAATTACTCACCTAAAAGCTTTAATCTTCCAAGCTTATGCTTAATTCTTGAGTTGGTCTTCAATTTATTCAAGCTTCTTGAGCAATTCATCAACTTGAGCTCTCTCTCTCTCTAACCGACCCTCACTCCCTCTTTTTAGAGTGATTCTCAGCTTTGAGCTCAAACAAATGAAATAAAAGTGTAGTAGAGTCCCTTATACAAGCCCTCTCTTAACCCATTTCATTAATAATTAAATAATTGAGCACTAACCCATTAATTTAATCTAGTTAATTTGATCCAAATCAATTTTCAATTAAATTTCACCGTAGGCTCTAAAAATTAGGCCAATCACAATGGCGCAGTCAATTTCAGTTTCCGTGGCCGATAGGGCCTTCAATTTAAATTCCAAAGCAGATAATCAAACAGATATTCCTACGGTGAACAGATAGAAATTCAAAACCACATATTTTCACATAAATGACACACGAAATCATATCAGACACATAATCACATTCACAATAAGGACCAATTAGCATAATACAAAACAGGGTTATCACACATGTAAAATGCTCCTTACATAACCATATAAGACAACTGACATCCTCCACAAAATAATCATCACTATGCATGGTACATATAAATAGAACCGAAAAAAAAAAAAAAAAAAACTCAACAACGCTCTACCTGTCTCAAGCACGGTAAGCCAAGGATACACCTTTCCAATATTCACGCCAATTTACCAGACACCTGCTGGAAGGTAATGGTACCTCTGCCAAGTTCTCCAGGCACTAGCTGGAAGGTAATGGTACCCCTTATTTTCAGCGCATGTACATTTCCAACCATCACATATTTGAACAAATATAAATAACCCGAGTGTACTACATACACATAATCAATTCAACAACATATTGTTATCCTCCACCGATGACCAAGGACAAAACATCTAAGCATAATTATTTAAGCACACGTAATACGATAATCCGATGCACACTTGACCTTAAGTCCAACAACAATGATAATAACAATATTCAAAAGTTTCAAATTTCAACCCCAAGTTCTTTTTTTTTTTTCTTCTAAATTTACAATACACCATGATTTCTTTCTCTTTTCAAAAATCAATTCTTTTAAATTTCCAAGTTAGCAAGCCCAAATCCTTTTTCTTCCAAAACCAATTTTCCACATTCCATGGAAATCAACCATAACCCAACTCCACTTACGTGATTAATCCAAATAAGTTCCAATATCAAAATTAATTCTCTCTTTATGCTAACAACACAATAACACAACTCAAACTATCAAAACACAAACATTATTAAACTTTACCCTTTTTTAGTTCATTAGTTCAAATTATTAAATTAGGAATTTCTCTTCGTCTCAACAAAAACATGTTAAACTACTCTCCAATTAATCCAACCAACCATCATTTTACAATTTCAACCCCAACATTCAAACCTTAAATCCCGCTTTTCATGCTTTTCAAAAATTCATAATGAACATACTTTTTATGTAATAAAATCTACCACATATCTATCTATAGACGAGGTATTGAAGAGGAACAAAGGCATCCCTAACACTTGAAGTGATGAGGAGAAAGCCAAAAAATCCACGACAACGAAAACACGATCTGTTCAAATTAAAATGAAACCCTTGCCAGCATCTACATTTTGGTCTAAAAGACTATCGGTCAAAGATGGGTAAAAGTAGATGAAAGCCAAGGGTAAAGGGCTTGGGAGCTCAACAATAGAGGAAAGATAGAGAGAAGAGAGAGAAAAGTGATCCAAAAAGTGACCAAAAGTGACTTTTAAAGAAGCTGACAGACTGCTCAAGTGATCGAACCTACACTCGAGCGAAGAATACAAACTCCCAAAAGTTCAGACCACACAAGGCAGACCGCTCAAGCGACCAAACTTGCATTTGAGCGAACGTCAACAGGTCTTAGAATTACAGGCTTGCAAAAGTACTGGGAGACTGACGAGACCGCTCGAGTGACCAATTCATTGCTCGAGTGATGAAGAAAACTCCTAGTGCTACAGATCCTAAACAATAACAACATACATATCTATGATCATGAATGTACCATGATGTACAATATAAATAATGTGATAGTTTCATATTCAAAATACAATTATATAAGTACATTTTCTCCAAAAACATTCATTTGAACACTACAAGGTGTAAAACCATTTGTTTCTTTTCAATTATCCAGTTTAGTTCCAAAAACATTTCTTCACAATGCAACCTTGGTTATTTAAACCTCCACGTTACGATAAAATAATTCCATCTGCACATTTGTTTTGAAAGCACGTTCACAGATACAAGTCATAATCCCATCTCATAACTCAACCCATTGCACACACTTATGCAACAACACATCTACTATCTTCCATGGCCATAGGCCCAAGGGCAAGGAACATTCATAACAGAAATACCGAGAAACATATATTCCTAAATATAATTTACTGAACGTAATACATACTTCCATTTCCACCGGCCTACAACACGGATGTCAGATGATATAACCCACATAACACATAACGCTTTACCGACCTCACCCGGAGGGGAACGACCCCAAGGTTACACTTTACCAGGTACAAACTGGAAGGAAGAGGAACTTATCACGAGGTGCCATGCTTTATTTGCTCAATACAGTGAGAAACATACCTCCTTTCACACTTTACCGGGCACAAATTGGAAGGGATGAGCAACCTCTATCAACGCACCGCGTTTTACTGACCTTACCTAGAGGGAAATAGACCCCCAAACAATAATAGCACCACATGCTAAGCTACACAATATCGTACAAGTGTAATACATACACATTATCTACTCAACAACTATAACTCCATCCTCCGCCACTGACTAAGGACAAAACATCTAAACAAATAAATAGATACACAACTCATACAATATAAATCCATAACTAATTCCACCCTTTTAAATCAACCATTTCTCATTTCATTTCATAAAAGAGTTACACACACCATTTTATTTCTAAAACCAAATTCGTTGTTTCAAAACCATTAACTACATCCACCCTTGGCGAAAACTTCCGCTTTTTCCTTAAACCAATCCAATTCATAAAACACAACTACAATACAATGTTAATAAAAAAATCACTACTAAACCCAATTAAGTTTCATTTTAATAACTAAACCATTATTCCAATTCTTTAACACATAATTCTGTTATTACACATCTTCACCCCTTTAGGATTAATTAAGCCCATAATGATAAATTATGGTTTTTCCCCACTCTCAACACGAACATGCCTAGCTACCTCTCAATTAACTGAAACACCCACAACTCATCCAATTCCAACTCCCAAACTCCAAACCCCAAAACTCGTATCATGCTTTTGTAAAATTTCTTAACAAACTTGTGTTTAAATGTTATAACTACCGTATTTATATCTACAATGAGGTATTGAAGATGAGTAAAGAAATCCATACCTCTTGAAGCGAAGAGGAAACAACCCAAAAAACACCAACAACAAAACAATCCGCTCAAATTAAATGGAAGCCCTCGTGGAGCTCTTCATTTTACTCCAAAGCACTATGGTGGTGAAATCAATGGATTAGGGTGTATGGGAGGGTTTTAAGCAAGAACTAGAGAGAGAGAGAGAGAGAAAGAAGAAATTAGGTTTAGAAATGTTTTAGAGAGAGATAGAGAGAGGAGATGAAAAAGTGACCAAAAACACTTCTCCCTGATTTGATATACTCATAGACCACTCGAGTGACTAAAATACTGCTTGAGTGTTGGACACAAATAAGTGATACCGCTCGAGCTTGCAAAACACAGATCGAGCGCACAATGACCCCCTCCCAAAAGTTTTGCAGACTATAGAAGACCGCTTGAGCGCAGGAAAGACCGTCTGAGCGAACCAGAAGAAAAACATACGTGATTTTCTTGGAAAAAGAATTACCAACCTGCTCACAACACAACCAGCAACTATAAACTCAACAACAATAAGACAAGGAGTATAGATAACAATAAAGAGTATCGGATTCCGAATCCAAGAATATGAAAGGGTCAGGTCTAACCCAAGCTGTTATATTTTGCCTAGGGTACACTCTAACCATATTAATCTTTTGAATATGAAAGAAAAATTAACAAACATTTATGACACACACACTAATATGAGTAAGAATGACAAAACTATAGATTAAAAATACCTTAAATGCATTGTCAAACAAATCTTATAGGATCATCATCCAATAGTGGGCTTACATTGTCAAGGGTTACTCCAACCATGTTAATCTTTTGAGCTTAACTTCTATGAAAATCTAACCAGCAATGTACTACAAAAGTGAACAATTAAAACATGTAAAAATTGTCACAACGTGACCAATTTGTCTTCTTTTACCCTCAAATAGCACAAGTCGTGACACGAAAGATTGATTAATGACGTATAACCTCATCATTGCAGTCTCATTTGCCTCCTGCCAGCAAAATGTATTAAAAAAAAAAATTCATTTACTACTCAATTTTCTCAATTGGTTTAAGTTGCAACATTATATCAAGTAAATATTACTATGCAAGTTTGAATTAGGAATAAGGATAAAATATAATATCTAAAATTTTATCATAGTAAGATTTCTTTAGCTGTGATTTTTTTTTTTTTTATTTTGTATTTTTATTTTGAGAAGAGACTTGAAATCATGCATGTCTAATGGATCATGACTGTTTTAACTAAAATTTAAGTTTAAAATTTCAAATTTTATTATCTTTTAAATTTAAAATTTATAGACCACAATAGAATTTTTGTTTTATTTTTTAATTATAAAAATAAAAAATTTAGTTTGAGAATTTGGAACTCCCATTTCTCCTTAAAACTCACCATTGTATAATTTATATAAATATAAATATGTATTACATTAATATGATAATTTAAATATAAAAATAATAAACTATCACTTATTTAGCATCTAACCCGTGCTATGCACGAGAAACATGATCTATTATTTATAAATGAGATATCTAATAATGATGCATAAAAGTAAAAAAAAATTAGTGAAACATCTCTCTAACTTTTGATAGTAGAGGAGGTGATTGGGGTTGTTGCTGTGCATGGTGCGTAGCAGCAACTGTTGCGCATCTTATTGGGCCCATATCAGGGCCCAATTCGATAATCTAAATCGTTCACATTTTAGAAGATATCAAGTAGAACATACCTACAAAAATTCGCGTCAATTAGATATCATTACCTCTTTCATCAAAACATATTTGCATTGAGTTTTATATTTCAAATTATATTTATCGTTTTTTTTAAAATACAAATGTAATTTGATGAAAGGGCAAACGATATTCGATCGACGTGATTTTTTACAGATATGCTCTACTCGATATCTTCTAAACTGTGAATGGTTCAAATTATCGAATTAAGCCCTAGAATGAGCCCAATAAGGTGCACAATAGTTGCTGTTGTACACCCAGAACAGCAGCAATGCCACGTCCTAATTTTTTTATTACACGGAAACATTACCAAAGCCTGTAATTTAGATCCATTTTTTTTTCAAATATCCATTATCCTTGAGTATCGGGAATACAATGATACATGTTTTCTCTCTCTCAATGAAAACCATAATAACAAAAATACATGCCACTATTCTGCTGTGAAGCTACAAATAAATAAATACAAATATCAATATACAACAATTACTTCCTTCACACCCACAACAAAATTACACACAAACAGACTCATGGACTTTGTAACCCTTCCACTATGAATCCAAAGTTTCTTCCTGTAAAAAGATGAAACAACAACGGGGTGAGTACTAATGCCCAGTAGGAATCTCATAGTTCTCAATCAATAACAAACACACAGATAGAAGTGATCATGCTTGTAATAACCCTCACGCTATCCTAACCGTACTTATATGCATTCATGTGATTCTGTCTTGTAAGCTTGCATTTCGAGTCGTGTCCTTGTTCGTTTAAGTGTAACAGCATGTTTTGTACCTTTCTTGGTGTGAGTTTAGCCGAGGGCATCTTTAGTCTAGAACTTCCCTGGAACCACTTTGTTTGACCTCTATCTTTGCTTTGACATACTGGCCGAGATGTCATTATTTAGGCCGAGGTGTTCATCACCAAGGCCGAGGTGTGAATTATCTAGGCCGAGATGTTACCTTTGCACCTAAGTGATCTTGTTTCGGAGAGGTATGACCTAGAACGAGGTGTGGCACATCTAGGCCAAGGTGTGGCACAGCATAGTCAAGCGTTGTCTTTCCTAGCCGAGGTCATTATTTCCTACTTGCCGATGTCTTGTTCTTAGCCGAGATCATTACCCGTCAGAGTGCCCATGCCATTTTGCTTGTTGAACACACTTTGTCATAGTTCTGTCTTGTCACTCAGTCACCTTTCTGTGCAGCACCAACCAGCCGCTGCCACGTGCCTCTGTAGAGGGTTAAGTCAGCCAACAGACTTAGAAATGTATCATTTTTGCTTTATGTCTTTGTTTGTGAGGAGAGAGAAGCTCTAGAAGAAGAAGAATAAGTTTAGAGTGAGAGAGTGGGTTTCGAGCTTGATTCCTAGAGATCAAACCATTAGATTCGCGCATTGAGGTTAGATTCTTGATCTACTCTTGTCATTCTTATTGACCATCTAGCTGCATTGCAAGATCGAACCCGTTTTGCATGTCATGCATCGATTTAAAATTGATTTTAGAAAGAGAAAATGGTGTTCATGTGTTCTTGAAAGAAAGGTCTTGTTTGATCTGAAAATTTGCATTAAGTTTCGTGTTTTTGTGTTTGTTCTCACTAGATCCTTGAATATGGGTACCCAGGTCCATGTTTTTGAACTCATAGCATGAAATCTCAGATTTTGTAATAGCCAATCACGATCTTTGCATTCATCTTTCTCATATTCATGTTCATCTTGTTCTTCAAGGAAGGGAAACCTAGATTTTTCCCGACTTCATTCCTTTGAATGTGGCCATCGGGGCCACACCTCGGCAAGGGGGTGTGGAACCTCGGCCTGGACCTGGTAGTTGTCCAGCATGTTTTCCGAGATAAAGAATTGTGTTTGTTTTGACTTGACTTAGTCTTGGGGAACGCCGAGATCATCTGCATGCATGTGAAACTTGTTTGGAAGTGCATTCAACAAGACTTTGCCATGTGTTTGTAGGGTTTGGACTTGCCTTGACCCCGACGTTTGAAGAACTAAGTAAGTGGTATTTTTAATAAAGCTACGTTATAATGTTTTGATAAAAGTCTTGTTTTGCTTGTTTTGGAAAGTATTTGTAAGCATGAATGGTTATTCCTAATTGGAAAATATATATATATCTTGTTTTGATGACATTCTTGGAAGTCCGTACGTGCTAAGGGACTAAAAGCACTTGTAGCACAAAGTTTGGAAGTCCGTACGTGCTAAGGGACTATAAGCATTAGTAGCACAAGTCCTTAGTGTTCGAGGACTATAATGCAACGACACCATTGAATTGAGATATCTCCCTTGTCTTGCCTTGTCTTGTCTTATTTGCCACTGACGGTTTACCGCGTGGGCTTTGTTTGCCGAGATGTCATCACTTGTATTATAATGATGTTAGTAAGCATCCTTTGAAACTTGACAGATTTGGAAGATGGACTTGGTTCATCCCTTGACTTGTACCAATTATGTTATGTATTGTTTGATAAAGATTTTGAATACCAGTCATGCAAACCCCTTTATTTCTTATACCATTCACTGAGTATCCAAGCTCACCCTCTCTATATATATGTAGGTGATGAGCAGGAAGGCGGTGACGCCTAGGTGTGACTCGTAAGCTTGTTTTGGGTTTTTGGTTATGTCGGCCTAACTTGTATTCATGCCGGCAGTCTTGAAAACTATGCTTCTCGGCTTAAAATGTTGCAATTTACACATGTCGGCTGGAGAAGCCTTTTGATCAAGATGTAAAATGTATTTTGTACCATTATTGTATTTGTATTCAAGTTGTAATACTATGTAAAGTTGTATGCCAATTCATATAACTTACGCACTGCTCTTATGGACCCCTTGTATTTTAAGATTATTGCTTCCGCACTTGTGAGCCCCATATATAATTATACTCTGTTTGTGTGTGAATTTGAAAGTTGGCTTTCGGTAATCTCGGATTACTGGCCATCATGGCACTAAACTACTAGGGGCGGTTTGGGGTCGTGACAATGCTTGTAGGGTGATACCATATAGTAGGATGACATTTTGTAATTTCAAAATATCATAAGTAAGGTACCTTATTTCTCAAAACTATTTAAACATTTTCAAGAAAAACCTTCAGCCATTAAAATCATCCCTTAACCTTAGAAAAAACATAAACCCTTGTGAAACAACCGTATTTAAGAAAAACAACATCATTAAGAAGTTATTAACCAATTTCCAAAATATTTCTCATTCAGTTTACATTTTTAATGTTCCTCTTTTTCTTTCATTCTTCCTTTCTACTCATTATATTTATTTAGAACTCCATAATTTCAAGTTCAAGTTTTCTTTTTGATTCACTAAAAATTCTCCTATACTCAACTAACACCATTATTTACACTTTCAATTTTCATTTCAAGGTAACAGAAGGTTAACAAACCCCTTTCAATTTAGTCTCTTATTTATTTTACCGAACAATACTCATAATTTACCTTTATTGTCGCAACTAATTCATTAAGTTCACTATCACCAATCCATAATCCAATTACCACTTCAATTTCCATTCTTTCAATTGATTTCACCGAATCTCAAGTCATCTCCATGAGCCACACGCTTTACCGGTCACAAGCCGGAAGGAATGCGAAACGTCACACTTTACCGGTCACCAGCCGGAAGGAACGCGAAACCTCAACATACCACATGCTTTACCGGGCGCTACTCTGGAAGGAAGGCAGAACCTATCTCAAGCACCACACTTTGCCGGCTCAAATATGACGGGAAACAGACCCCAAGATAACATCACAATCCATCATTACAATTAGTGGACAATGTCAACACATCTTCCATTATTTTCGTAACACATTAATTCAGTATACATCCACCATATATTAAAATTACATTCACATAACAAGTACCACGACCTTCTTCATTATCCATTGAATCATTCATTGTTTTGTCACACAAAAATATAACAACACATCCATAGAGGCAAAGATTCATCTTTAAAGTGTTCACAATTCTTGGGTTCAAATTATTTCTTTACTTTTCCATATTATCATCAGGTCTTCAAATTCAATTTTTTAAACACATTGACTATCAATTACTACCCATGGTTATAAATTAAATCTCCAACATTTAATTTTCTTTGATACAAGTCCTTCATATAACATCGTCATATTTCATAATCTCTTATTTATCATTATTCGCACTCATCTTAACCCAACGTAGACTTAATTTCATAAATTTAATTTTGATTGAAGTATCCTCATTTTCCAAAATAAAACTTCATAACTAGAGTTAAATATGAAGTTGGACTTTTAGTTTTGAGGTATAAAATCACTTTCTAATTATACAATAAAATTCTTAAATCTTCACTTCATCATCTTATCACAAATTCCGTATCATCTTTCAACTTCCCTTGCGGGTACCAACACAACACCACCAAACACAACTCATCTCAAACTCAACATGACCCGACCCAACACAACACAACTCAAACTCAACACACCCAACACAACTCAAATCAACACAATTCAACATGATTCAAACACAATTCATCATAGTCCAACACAATTCGGTTCAACATTATTCAACACAACTCAACATAATCAACACGATTCAAGCTGAACTCTTAAACCTTTATTTCATCATTTCACCCCAAGGCTCATGTCATCCATATCATTAATAAATCATTTCCCCAATCTTCATTTCACATTATAGCATAATTTACTATATCCATAACAAAGCTTCAATCGCTAATTTTTTTAACATAATTTTCAAACACCTCCAAAATCCAATTAAACTTGTATATATAATTCAACCTACCAATTTCATGATTCTACTTTCAATTTGGGCAAAATCATTGTTTATCATCATGAATCAACTTAGGGTTTTTAAGAAAATCAAGAATTTCAAGAAAAATTCAAACTTCTTAAACCAATACTCTTTATTCCAGTCTTCCCATTGATTAAACACCTAAGGTTTATAATCCACCTTATTAACCCAACAATTGAACCCCCAACACTTCAAGCCCTAAACCCCCAAAAATCATGATGTACACTATATGCTAAAAAATGTGGGTTTTATATGTATATACTCAAAATACCACAAACCTATCTATTTATGGAAGTATTGAAGGAGAACTAGGACCCCCAACCTCAAGAATCAAGCAAAGGAGCAAGGCTTTGATGAGATTCTTCCACAAATCCGAACTTCAATCGGTTGAAAAGTATGATCTTCAAGCCTTCTTCATTTCTTTGTAAGAGATCTTAGCCAATCCTTAGGGAAATGAAAGGTATTTGAGGTCAAAACCCTAGGGTTATCGGACCTAGGGTGAGAGGGATGAAGAAGGAAAAGGAAAATGCAAAGAATGAGCTAAAAATCATGTTTTTAAGCTGCTGAATTCGCACAGTCCGCTCGAGCGCCTCTTTTCCAGCTCGAGCGGACCTGCTTCCAACACAGATTCCAAAACTTCAAACGGGCATAACTCTCTCATCCGGACACCGTTCTAGGTTGTTCTTGTGTCCAAATCGAAGCCCCAAAAATAATCTTTCCAATGGTTCTAGCCTTACATCCAAATTCGAAGTGTGGAAAAAGAAAAGGGCAAAAGGGTGATGGCTGGTCAAAAACTCAAACTCAAATTTGGGACTTTTTATCTAATCTTATCTAAATACCTTGTTAAGGCTTCAATCAAAGTTCCAAACATCACCCAAGGGTCCTCAATTATAATATTTAATGTTCACGTGCCAACCCATCAATATCAAGAGTCCGACAACCATACAAGTTTTAAGGTGACAGGCACCACTATACATCAATCCAATGTGAATTAAAATCTGAGTCATTACAAGCAACCCCAAACTCGTAGAGGAGGTCCAATATGTTTTTTCTTCTTAATTAAGGTCTCTCAATAATATTATAAGAGAAATTTCAACTTCGTTAAAGAAAATTTCAAATTTCACTATGAGATTTTTCTTTGAAGATTTGAAAATTTTCTCTGTGCTGAAATTTCTTTGTAAAAATGTTGAGAAATTCCAACTATTATGAAGCTATTGCTTGTCTTTTATCTCATAAAATTTTAATATCAAAGATTTTAAATTAAAAGCCCCCCAAAAAACTATCACTTACCTATTCATTGTATAATCCAAAGTTTTTGTGTTTATGTGTGTGTGAATAAATTGAGTGTGACCCAATATAAATTATGTCACACCCTGAAATAAACCCCACATGTATAGTACATCAAGCCACATTCATTAATTAAATGTAACCATTCCCCAACCTTTACATCATAAGTCTTCAAGGTTTTATACAAAAGTTCCACATGTGGATATGCGTTCAATGATAAGAAGAACACATGAATCTATAGCATGTGAAGCATCTAGTCTAAAAAAAAAAAAAAACAAATAAAATTCCCTTAAGGGCTTACATCTTCCAAGGCCATAGCCTGGTTACACAAAATGGTCTCTTGGACCCATACACGTTTAGCCCTTGGCTTACAAAAATTTACAACAAAAATAAGAGAGCAATATACTCTTCACAAAAACATATCCATGCCCTCAGTTTGGTGGGATCACCATATCTTTACCTGCACCAAAGTCTTATAGGGGTGAGCATAAAGCCCATTAAAGAATTCTTACAAAGTATATACAATTATGCTAATTCCCAACGAAGAATGCAAATGTCAATGCCATGCTATGCCATTTTAAAGAAATCCCATTTTATGCTCTTCTTGAAGATCACCATTTTTCAATAAAAGTTTACATTCTCAACAATTTCCGAAACTTCCAATTTTAATCAAAAGGGGCGGTAAATACGACTCAGGTAATCCCTAGGTTGGTGTCTGCAAGTAGGCTTAACGAGCACTACCAATACCCCACTTTACCGGTTGCTAACCGGAAGGAAAGTGGTACCTCCTCCGCGCGTGTTTTCGGTCTTTCACTCTGGACATTTAGGCCAACTTATCAATTTATCTACACCTCCTAACCGAACTTACCAACGTATTTACCCCATACACATTACCATAGTTCTTGTTACAAGAAATCTTTTCTTGAAGTAAATGTTTCCAATCCAAATTTACAATGCACAATAAGTAATTTCATGCGAATGCAATGCAATATTCTTCCATGCCTCATAGCTTTCTTCATTTTCAAGTACCTTAACAACAATATCAAAACAAATACATTTCCTCTTTTCAATGTTATTTTGCAAAATAACCATAAATCATCAACACATAGTTACAACTTCTCATTTCACAAGTCTTAACAATTTACTCTATTCAAGACTACATGTAGTGTTTTCAAACATTAATGTCCAATGTTTATAATTTTCACAAATCCATAGTGCACAACAATTTGCCATCTCACAACCATATATCATCATATAATTATCAATAGTTTCTAGAACAAATTCTTCATTTTCGATATATCAATTTGATTGCCATTTTTGTAAAAACACATCATGAAACCTACACATACATTCTTTTTCATTTCCATACTTTCCAAAAGTCCCCAAATTTCTAGTGTTTTTCATCATAAACCAAACATTTCCATTTCCTTGGTGAAACCCTTCCAAAACCATTTTTCTTGAGTTTAATAAAAGGAAAATAACCCTAGGATTAACAAAGGGTTGAGATTTAAAACTCACTCTTAAAACTCTCTACATTTTTGGTCTCAAAATAAACATCAACATAAGATTTCAAGAAAACTTTTTAAATCAACAGCATTAAAGCAAAACATGTTATATAACTCAAGAAATCCCTACCTTAGGATTTGATGATGAAATGGAGATGAAACCCTAGCTTTGATGGAAGATTCTTCAACTTCCCACAACACCAAAAGGAGCCCTAGCTCTAGATCTCCAAAGCTTGAGAGGGATGATGATGGATTTGGACCCAATGGATTACAAGAATCAAAGAGTTTTAGGCTTTGATGAAGGTTTCTAGAGAGAAGGAGGAAAAAATATGAGGTTTAGAGTGAGAATAAAAAGCCCCAAATGTGTTACAAGTTTAGCCAAAAGAGTAAAAAAAAATAGGGAATCAGCTGCCCAGATTGCCGCACGTGCGGTGCCCTTCCCCTCACGTTCGGAGCGCCCCTCCCGTACGTGCGGCCTTCACCCCCACACGTGCGGTGCTCCTCACCCGCACCTCACTCCGCTCGTGCATATTAGACAGAATGCAACCCCAAACCTCCCTTGCATTCCACACATGCGCCCTAGCCTCTCGCACGTACGACCCCTCTCCCGCTCGTGCGGTTAAGTGAAAACAGCCCAGAAAATTCCCAGCTCAAGCCTCGGCACTCCCCAGAACAAGTGAAATTCAACACCGAACACAACAAGAACAAGGACTTTATTTAGAGAACCATTTCCAAACGTTACAATTCCAAAGGAAGTAAAAGGAGAACGAAGCGAAGAAAGAAAGAAAAGAGAAGAAAAAGACCCGGTTGTCGCAACTTAAGTATGATTGTGGTTGACCAAAAAAAATTAAATTAAAGGAAGTTTAAAAACATTAATTTTGTTGGGAAGATTGTTTTGAAAAACAGTTTACTATTCCCCCCCCCCTCCTAAAACAATAAACTTTTTGAAAAGTACCTATTTTCACACAAATATGAAAATGATAGGAAATAATATGTAGTTTCAAACATTTCATTATTTTTAGAAAAAGCATGAAAAAAAATGAAATAAAAAACAATAAAAATAATTGCAAGCAAATGTTCGTAAATGGAGAATTCCATATAATTGTTTTATTTTAAAATGTATTTAGGGTTTTTACTTCATTTTTTTTACATATTCTTGTTGAAGTTGCAGTTTAAATATTTTCAAAGTTTGTTAAAGTATATATATGGCTTAAATTTCATTTTGATATTTTTTATTTAAGGAATTTGAAAATGTCAAATTAGATATGATTAACATCTATATGATTTTCAAAATTTCAAAATTTCAATTTTTATGATGTCAAGTGAGATATTAGTTAGATTAATAGTTTTAAAGATTTTTAAAATTTCAAATTATATATAGTTAGATGAACCAATAACATTATGCCACTTGTATATTTAATATTTAATAATTCATAAAATTAAGAAAAAAGAATCAAGACTTTCAAAGGCCAACACCTTACAATGTTTTATAATTTAATATTTGACAATTCAAAAAAATGAGAAAAAAGAATTAAGACTTTCAAAGGAAAACACCTTATAATGTTTTGCAATTATATGTAGTATAGATTTATCGTTCTTCTTTTGTTTTGAAATTTTCAAGCTCTCAGTGTTCATTGATAAATATTTTTTCTTTCTTGATGAGAGATATTATCAGAGCCACCACCTAAGAGATATTATCGGAGTATCATGTAGTATTGTCTGTGCCGATCCAAAAAAAAATAATATAGTATTCTCAGCAAATGAAAAATAACAAATACACTAGATACATAATCATTTATCTTTAATTAGCTAACAAATATGAGTTAACATATCCTATTCATCAATTTTTTTTTTATTAGGTAATTAAATGGAGCTTCATGTAAATAATACATATATGTCAATAGTTATACCTGTGGCTATTATTTAAAACTCAACATTATGTTTGAATCGTGAGGTGAGAAAAGAAATGAAAAGATTGGATTTTTTCACTTAGGTGAGAAAGAAAAATGCTAGAGATCCCAAATATTCTATCAAAAAATTTATCAAACACTTACACAGTGTAGACACCCTATTTTTGATCGCCCTTACGACTTGGGCACTATCACTTGCACACCCAATGATAAATGTATATGCTTGTTAAGTGGTCGAAAGTCCTCAACGGAATGCCATAACTCTAAGCCTCAAAACCCTGCAAACCTTGTGCCTTGTTTTTGCAGCAAACCCCCAGCCTTTCAAACCTGAAAAACTTGGGACCTACAGGGCCATTTTTGTGGGCTGTCGACCATCCCTTTTAGCTGCCGACCACCCTTGTGCCTTGCCGGCCAAGAGTGTGGCATGCCGGCCAGAATTGGTGGCCTGCCGACCACCATTTGTGGCTTGCCGGCCACAAGTGCGTTTTGCAGATAGTTTTTGCCAGTTGTACCAACTGTTTGCACAGAAGCTTGCATCTGCTCCTACGTGTATGGATAGATGTTTCTGAGGGAGTGGCCTATTTTTCTATAAATATAGGACCTCCTCTCCCATTTTTGATGGTTAGAAAAATTAGAGCAAAATTAATTTTCTCTCTCTTGAAATTTCTTAAGCTTTAGCTTATACACTCTTAAGCAAACCTTTTAATCTTTGAGCTAAGGTGTTTTTGAGCCTAACTTGAGCTCTTGAGGGTGTTGAATTATTTCTTAAAAGTGTCCTTCTCTTCAAGAGGTATAAGGCTTTGTTTGTTTCATTGCTTTAATTGCTTTTTCTTCTACTGTTTTCCATCTATTTTCCACTATTTTTGGGTTGTATAAACTCTGTATTTTTGAGCTAAAACTTGTGGTTTAAGGCCTTAAAGGGTGGAGGGGTGGTTCACCTCTTTTTCTACTTTGCTTCTTTTGCCCTTTACCCTTGTGTTTCCCATCTTTACAATATCTTTTATTGAGCTTTTAAACACAAATTTTTAGAGTTATTTCAATGGCTAAAAACATGTTTTGAAGTCCAAAATTGGAGGGGTTAGCCTCCCCTTCTTGTGTCATGCTTACTAGCCTAGCAAGCTCTATGTTTTAGCTTATTGTTCTAGCTATTTTTGTCTTAATTTCAGCATGTTTTGGGACTTATTTAGCACTATTTTAGGACTACTTCTAAGTGTTCATTGCATTTGAGTCTTGTATTGCATGCTTGTAGTGTAGTTGTCCTTATATGTTTGATGGTTTAGGCCTTAGACACCATCCTATTTGAGTTGATAGCATTTATTTAAGGCTTTCCATACTTGTTTTCTGCAACCTCCATCCTTTCTTGGCTTTTGTTTTGCTTTGAAAGTTGGTTCAAACTAGTTGCTTGTTCAAAGCATGAGATTGAGGTCTTATGCTTAATGGTTTAATCCCTTTGGGGGTTAATTACCAACAGCATGACACTTCTCTCATGCCTAAAACAACTCTTGGTTTGATGGCTCTTTCCATTAGAGGACTTAAAGCTCATCTTTGGACTTAATGTATTAAAGGATGGAAAGGTAATTAAAATGGAATAATAAAACTTGGACTAAAATGATGCAAGATAATAACCTAGTTTGGATTCAATCGAACGTTAATTGAACCCTTGAGTCTTGAGTCATTTCATACTCATTAGTGATGTAAATGGTTCAAGAGTCATTGTCAACAACTTCCCTTGATCAATCCATGATAGGGAGGGGGTTTAAGAGTCTTAGTTGTTGCATTTATTGAACTTACACACTTTGGTTCATAGAGGTGCCCGGAGAACTCCCGAGGAAATCTCGTTTTGTTCTCTAGCTACTACAGTTTGGACTCAATGTCACGGTTCTGAATCTAATCTCGCAAAGTGCGATTCAAGACCGATAAATCACCAAAGAGTCCAAATCTAGAAAATCATTTTGGAAAACTGATTTTTAAGAAAGAAGTGCCAAACATGGACTGCTTTGCCAGATACAGAGTCGCCACCTAAATATTTTATTTTGGGGGAATTTAGGAAACCCTGACTCGTGCCTAAGGCTATGTGTTCGTCATCACCAAAGTTGCCTCGGCTCAGGAAGTTGGGTACGAGAGGGGAAGGTCATGCAGTGAGCACCCCCCCTCGCTCGATCAAAGATCGGCCTGTACTAACCATGATATCTTGTTTTTGAAAACACATGCGTTCTTATTCCAGTTAATTAGCTAGAATTACTATGTGATGCGCACAACAAACAAGTATAGATTGGATTGCCTAATTTGGAACAAAGCATCGCATATCCGTTTGTTTGGAAATGGTTTGAAGTTTTCTACTCACAAGTAGGCTAAAACACGGATTTCAAGGAATCGTTCCAATTCAAGGAATCGTTCCAATTCAAGTAATCCAACCTTTACCCACAGGCAATCAGGTAGTTATATCACATAAGCAATTAGCCTCATGGCAAGCATGCTGTCATAGCAACACTAACACATATGCAAGGATACTCTCCGAGCCAAAACAACAGCTAGTTAGTAATCAATGCATGATCCTAGCTCATGTCAAGATGGCTAATGCAACACATGCAAAATGCAACTAGAAATAGGCTCGACTATTCTAAAATGGCACGTGAGATGCAACTTGATACATGTATTCAAATTTGGAATTGAAATACAATGCAGTTAGTATGATGCGTCGAGCCTGGTGCATGCAATACGAACGAATATATGCAAACATGCTATCATAAGGTATGCTAATTGAAATATGACCTAGAACTAACCGTCGAAAGCAGGTAAGTAAAAGGGAGAAAGACGTAGGGCTAGAAGTCATTCACACACTCACGCACACTTATTACAAAATTTGTCCTCTCGACCGAGGGTCCGAAAGAATAATACAAATCAACTAATTAACTAACTAACAAGATAATTAATTATTACAAAACCTCTTAACTAATTAACAAATAAATCAAGCTACAAAAGCAGTAAAGCAGCCTTGAGGAGAGGGACAAGTGCATGCTCGGTTTGCTTCGCTCGGAAATCCGTTGCCATGCTAATGTTGCCTCTGTTTGCACTGCTCTATACCTCTGCAAAGTGTGAGAAATCCCAACACACTTTTGATTCACCCCATGGGCACTGTGGGAAGCCATCAGCTAAAAATAATGGTCATCGGCTAAGAGAAAGTGGTCATCGACCAAAAATGAAGTCCTCGGCCAGACATTTGGAGCCGACCGACACTGAAGATGGCTGATCGGTCATCCATTCCTGTAGAATGCTCTTTTGCTGCAGCAGAGGACAAACAGAGCGTGGCAATGCATTTACAAGACAATGTTTACAGGTACACCCTTTATCATGTTTGAGACTCAAAGGAGTGTAGTTCTCGACCCTCGGACCACCAATCATGCGTCTCGATGCATGATGGCCAAAGAGGCCGAATTGCACAAATCAATATGGAATGAATGCACAAAAACACATGAATGCCTCACACTCTATCATGTTGGATCAAGAGTGTCGGTGATCAAGGATTGAGGCACGTTTCGTCACTTCAAGTACGAAACGTCCCTCGCTCCTCGTGTTTGGTTTGACACCCCAAACCAAACACAGTGCAATGCATGGAACATAGAAAAGCTATTTCAATGCAATATAAGCATGCCAAATGCAATATGACTGAAACATGTTTTCAAGGCTAAGGTAATAAGCATGCCAAATGCAATGCAACCTAAACAAGCATACATACAATATACCCGGCATGCAACAACATGCAAAAATCATGCAATGGTACAAGCATGCGACAAAATGGAATAAGCATGCAAGGCATCTATATAATAAGGAAGCTCGGTTTTTAAATCCTGATTTGACTCTTATACCTGTGTCAAAATTTGGGCCATTAGATTGATTTAATCTAAGGGTTCAAAATATCTGAGCCCCATTTGTCTCTCATTTTCAACAGATAGCCTCTCACTTCAATTTGTCTCACCCATTTATCTCTTTTTGATTTCAAATTTTGAAAACACGCTGCCCCTCTCTCTCTCTCTCTCTCTTTCTCTCTCTCTCTCTTCTCTCCATCAGAGCCCAACCTTCCCTGTTGGAGCCCATTCCCTCTTATCATCTTCTCTCTTCCTTCCTCTCTCTCCCAATCTTCATCAGCAATGGCAGCCCCAAACCCCATTGACGACGAAGCCGTTGCAAAAGAGGAACAATGGGGCTGCAAAAGGGAACAATGGTGTTCAACAAAGAAATAATCCGGTATACATACGGTTCAGGTGATCAAACTTGGGCTTTTTCTTTGTATTTATATTTCTATCTTTGGGTAATCTTTGAATAAGCTTTACTCTAATCTTTAATTTTTAGATAATCTTTACTCTAATCTTTAGTCTTTTAGTTAAAATACTATTAATCTTTACCCTAATCTTTAATACAGGGTCACCTCTACAATATCTAAATACGGGAGTCCTTTCATCTCTCTGCTCCTCATCTATTCTATGGAGATGGAGAAGAGGCAACTGTTCTTGAGGAGCTACCAGTTCTGCAGGAAGAAGAGTGTTGCAGAGAGGATCAAGGGTTCTTTCTTCTGGGTCAAGAGGGTCGTTTGGTCCAGGTTCCTATCCGCCAGAAAGATCCGAAAGATAGTCTGGTTCAGGCTCCAATATGGCCTCTTCTACTCCACCACGAAGAGAAACTTTCTTTGCCTCCACAACCCAAACACCACCACTACTACATCTTGGTCTTCTTCTTGCTTCTCCTAGGACTCTACTCTCTTTTTATTTATTTATTTATTATTATTTAAAATTTTAAAGTTGATTTCAAGTTATGTAGCACAACAGAAACTGCAGAGTATGATCCAAATTCTTAGCTAACATGTTTGATACAATTGTTATACATATTATATAGTTATATCTCTATATATGATTTTAACTGTACAAATTTATTAGTCTTTGTTTCTGCCTTCATACAATTTTACCCATATCCTTCTTGAAAAATTATTGAATAATTCTAAAAATCATGAATATTGTTGTGTTACTTTTGATAAATGAATAGTTTAGTTCTTTCCAGCACTACATAAAACACATTTAAGTGGGTATTTTTGGATTGTTTTGGGAAGATGAGTAAAAGTTAATTTTTTTATTTTTTTGTGTAAAATGTTACTAGAGACGATATAATTTAGTGCTCTTTTGGAAAGCTAGATGATATATATAGATATAATTTATGTATATACATACATAATTCATGTATTTGTTTGTATTGTTTAAAAAACAGAGGATGGAGAGGATGGTGGTAGACAAACATTTCTCAGTGAACACAGTACTCAATTTTATCCACATATACCTTTCAAGTTTGAAATCAAAATCTGCAGGAGTGTTTGAGTATACCTGCATGTAAAATTTAAGAAGAAAGTATATGTTTGAAATCAAAATCTGCAGGAGTGTTCAAATATACTTGCAAGTAAAATTTAAGAAGAAAAATCAAAAGACCTTAAGTAGTATATTTTTAAAGTTTCTTCATCACACTCATAATAAATCTGTCTATCCTATGGATGCCCGCTGTGACTGTTTTTTTAACAGTTTTTTATAATCATCTGAGATGATTATGTGTGGATTTTCAGAAATTATTATTTTGGTTCAATTTTCAGGTTTCATTGAAATTTTTATATTTTGTGGAATTTTAACAAGATCAATGAAAATGATGATTATGAGTGTGATTTTGATTTTTTTTAAGTATATTTATTTTGTTCAATTTGTATATTTCATTATAGTGTTTGAAACTTGCGAAATTCAATGAAATAAATGAAAAAAACATACTATTTTTGGTCATTAACTTTTTTTAAAACAACTGTGGTTTTTTTTTTTTTAATTTTAATAATGGGCAGGTTTTTGTATATTTGTTTTATTGAGATTCATTTATTTGGGTCAACTTTTAGATCCCTATCTATAAAAATTAGAATTAAGTTTTTTTTGTTAAGTTTCTAATTTTTCTCTATAATTTTAGAATTTAGAATTATACTAAGATGAACAATAAGAAGGCAAATATCCCAATTTCTTTAGCCACAACTACAGATAATGTTGGTGCAGCAATATGTGCTCAAGGTGTTGAGAAGTGAATTAGTAGACATGACAAATGATGCATGGCAAGAGCATCATGTAAAATGCTTTCACCATTTGATTGTGATTGGAAATGTGTTATCTTCACATCGATGACAAGAAACTGATTTTGTTATTGTGATATGAGAAATTCTACAAAACCAAGTCTTTGAAATACCAAATCTTGGATTTTTCTAAGAAGGGACTATATACCTAAATGGAAAAAAATAGGAATAAGCACTTAGTTAAGTTAAAGTCTTGACAGTAAACCTATCATCTATTTTTCATGTTCTGAGTAAAATGGAATGTACTAACCTATCTACAACACATTGTTGTTTTGTAATGTTTATTATGCCTGTGTATTTCTAGAAGTGTGCTTCCTAAAAATGCTCTTTTGGTTTGTGAATTATATAAATCTGATATATACCAAAATTCTTTTGTTTCCATTAAAACACAATAAAACCCAATGCAATATACTGAAACCATAAGTTGTGTCAACATTAATTTAGAATGTCATGAAAAGAAAATTAGTATTTTTGACTTATTTAATATTTATTTAATAAATTCAAAATTTGGCTTTTAATATTTATGACTTATTTATCACTTTTCATGTAGGCTATGTAAACCTAAATTTTAACCACATTCCAGGCTAGGTGCTGTACCACTCCGTTCTTTTCCCACTGATACTGATCAATCATTTCATAAAGTTGTTTGAATTTACAAAGCTGGTTTGCTACTTTTTGATAATTCATAGTTGGCAACCATTATGATTGTAGAAGGCTGAGTTATTTGTCATTATGGTAATCAAGGCATATTTGGCTTTTTGGAGACTCTTATACATGTTTTATGGAACAGGTGGAGCAATAGCAAGTTGCAAGTCATTGTTGGTACGGTATGTACAGATGGCATTTTCCTGCCAATAATTTTATAGAAATCCTGCCTATCATTTTGAAACATATACTTCTTCTACAGGTAGCATTTGGAATGGGAATCAACAAACCAGATGGTTAGTATTTTACCTGTCTATTCTTTTGATCTATTGCTTCTCATATGAAATGATACATCGATACATGAAAGCGACCCTAAAAATGTGTTTATTTAAGGTTAGTTCTCTTCCTTCGAGGGCTTTGATTCGCATCGATTCCAGAAGCTCAGTTCAAAGTTTGACTAAATCGATTCCAAAAGTTTAATTCAAGGTTAATTTTTCTCTAATTCCTTTGTTTTTTTATTCGTCTCTTTTGCATACCTGTAGAAGAAATTCATAAATTGAAGGTTAGTTTGATTCAGTTTTACATGTGTATTGATTGATGTATATACTGTTCTTATATAGATTTTTTTTAAATATATATATATATATATATATATATAAAATTCATTTTGGCCCAAATTTGATGATTTTTGGCGTTTTAACTATCATTTAGATTATGGGTATTTTCTATTATTCTCTAGTTTGTTTTTATTTTATCAAGAAAGATTTTTTTTACTAGATATCTGCTCTTGCTATGCGATTCTTTGTTTGGTAGGAGAGAAAATAATGATAGAAAGATAAACTTCATAAATACATATGAATTCAAAAAACCTATATTTGTTGCCAGCAAAGTAGAAGGCTTAGACTCTCAGTTAGTGAACTCATTTTCTTTTGTTGAACTTGGAGGGCTCAAAGTGCTCTGTATTTGTGATTAGCTATTTGCTCAAAGTGCCAGCAAATCTTTTTGTTCATTCCTCATGAAACCGATTGTTTGTAAGGTTTTCTTTGTGTGTATATATATTGATTACATTTTTTTTTTTTTTTTGAAGCCAAGAGATCATCAAGTGCAGTTGGTTGCACTTTTATGGGTAATGTTTTCTTTGTGTGTATTGCAATTTGTATGTTCATCCCTCCTCCCCCCATTTTTTCGAACCTAAGCAAAAAAGGTTAGTTCTCTTCCTTCTAGGGCTTTAATTCGAATCGATTCCAGAAGCTCAGTTCAAAGTTTGACTAAATCGATTCCAAAAGTTCAATTCAAGGTTAATTTTTCTCTAATTCCTTTGTTTTTTTATTCGTCTCTTTTGCATACCTGTAGAAGAAATTCATAAATTGAAGGTTAGTTTGATTCAGTTTTACATGTGTATTGATTGATGTATATACTGTTCTTATATAGAATTTTTTTTTTTTTTTCAATTTTTTTTATAAATATATATATATAATTCATTTTGGCCCAAATTTGATGATTTTTGGCGTTTTAACTATCATTTAGATTATGGGTATTTTCTATTATTCTCTAGTTTGTTTTTGTTTTATCAAGAAAGATTTTTGGTTACTAGATATCTACTCTTGCTATGCGATTCTCTGTTTGGTAGGAGAGAAAATAATGATAGAAAGATAAACTTCATAAATACATATGAATTCAAAAAACCACTATTTGTTGCCAGCAAAGTAGAAGGCTTAGACTCTCAGTTAGTGAACTCATTTTCTTTTGTTGAACTTGGAGGGCTCAAAGTGCTCTGTATTTGTGATTAGCTATTTGCTCAAAGTGCCAGCAAATCTTTTTGTTCATTCCTCATGAAACCGATTTTTTGTAAGGTTTTCTTTGTGTGTATATATATTGATTACAGATTTTTTTTTGTTTTTTTTTTTTGTTTGAAGCCAAGAGATCATCAAGTGTGGTTGCACTTTTATGGGTAATGTTTTCTTTGTGTGTATATATAATGGGTAATGTTTTCTTTGTGTGTATATATAATGGGTAATGTTTTCTTTGTGTGTATATATAATGGGTAATGTTTTCTTTGTGTGTATATATAATGGGTAATGTTTTCTTTGTGTGTATATATAATGGGTAATGTTTTCTTTGTGTGTATATATAACTCCAAAATTTTAAGATGAAACAGTTGCTTTTGTATGTATCTACTGTTTCCTTTTGATTGCTGCAGTGAATTTGGAGAGCCGCCAGCATCTGGCTGACTCAAGTGCAGTTTTTACTTGGCATTAAGTGTAGTGAAACAGAGCTGCAAAACAATTATCCCCAACCCTGAAAAATAGAAATGCTAAACTACAAAAACATGGGATGAGGTAGAATAATTGCAAAAATATTGAGTATAAAAAATAATTGCAATAGAGGTGTAAACTTAAAAATTAATCTTAGAAATTTTACAGTTTTCCCCTAACTTTTGCCCTATTCTCTTTCTTCCTCCCCCCTTCCCCTTCCCAGCTGCTAGGGTGGGGAGGGGCGGAGGGTTGGGGGGTGTCTGGGAAGCAAGGGTTGAGGGAGGGGGTTGGGGAGGGTGGAGGAGTGGCCAGCAACTGGGAAGGGTGGGTGAGGGGTGGCCGGTAAAAATGTAATTTTACTATGTTTTTAAAATTAATCTTCAAATTGCATTACATTTCAATTATTTTATTAATCTTCAATTATTGATCTTCAAATTGCATTTATTTAATCTTCCAATTGTTTCAATTTTTTCCAGTTTATTGCAATTTTTTCAAAAAGCACAAAAATTAAAATTCTTGGAGATTTATTTATTTATTTATTTTCTTATATTAATCAAATGCCAGCTGCAAGATGCAAGTATTTGTTTTGATTCATGCCATGGATATTGGTTAGAGTTTTATTACTTTGGATTCTCATACTTCAGTTGAGCTTGGTAAGAAGAAAAGGCTTAGTTAGGGTTCTTCAACATCAACCAAATGACAACAACAGTATACTATTGTTGTTTAGGTTTTTCTTTGTGTTATCTTTTACTGATTTTTTTCTTTGTTTTTTTTTTCTGTGAGTATTGTTTTTCTTTAATTTTGGGTGCACTTTTATGGGTTTTGTTAATTTTGGGTTCACTTTAATTTTGGGTGCGCTTTTATACACACATATAATAAGGGAGAGTGGTTTTTGAGTTACTCTATTGAATGGTTGTTACCAAAATGTTCGATAACCATTCTATATTCCTTACTTATTAAGTGTTTGATAAAATGTTTCAATGGAATTTACACACAAGAAATCCAGTTGATGGTATCTTCTCTCATATTTTTGTTTTCAGTTTGATTTTGTGGAGAAATGAGAATCATCCCAATAATTTTTTAACTTGCTTTTGGATAATGGGAATCATCCAACTACCAATATTATTCTTCTGGGTCTGTGTTCTGTTGTTATTTTTTTGCGATACACAATATATGTGGAAATATATGTTATTTTACATAAAATATTTACATAAAAATATAGGTCTGTGTTCTGTATCTAGAACAATATATGTGGAACTATGCACAATATATGTTATTTTTTTGCCAACTCCATATTATTAGAACTATGCACAATATATGTTGTATTTTTCATGATTTTCTAGCCATTGTGTACATTTTACTTTCCTGAAATAACTTAAAACCTGATGAAACCCAGTCTATAATCCAAGTTTGCAATATTTTATAAGTTTCTCTTTAGGCTGTTTTTGGATTTTAGATTTGTGGTGGGAAAAGGAAAGGGGAGGGAAAAAGTGATTTAAGCTCTCTTTTTTTACCCCCAAAAATCCCTTCCCTTTCTCTCCATAAATCCCTCTACAACTTTAAGGGTTGAAAATTTTAGAATTATACAATTCAGCTTTAGTTAATTTGATTATTTAGATTGCATGCAAGCACATTGTCTTTTGTTAATTTTTCAGCTATCACATTCATTAGGTGAGCAAGGTGATGCATTGAAGATGTATAGTAGTATGGTTACCCTTCAAACTATGGACAACATCTTCTACGAAGCACAAAGGCAAGGAAGAATGTCCTTCTATTGCACCTCATATGGAGAAGATGCTATCAACATTGTATCAGCTGCTGCACTCACCCAAGACGATATTATCTTGCCTCAGGTAAGAAACTAGATGAATTAGAGATCAATTTTCATAGGTTACTTATTTCTTTCTTCTCAACCAATTATTTAGTGTCACAATATACTATTCAATATCAGCAACAGATTTCAATATGTTAGGAGCCATATGATATAAAGTCATACATACCATGAACAACAACACTATTGTATACATTGCTCACAAATTCCTTTCCTCATTTTACCACCTTCAGGTTGCTGACTTGCTACTGTAGTTCCATTGCTCCACTACCTATGTTTTCAAAATCTCTAACCATATGTATTTATGTTCTTTGTCAGCTTATACGACTTGATCGTAATTTCAATGCTTCAGTCATTCATCTTCAACTCTCATAAATAGAATGATTTGAAGCCAACTTCATATCCATAGAAGATAAAACTCCAGCCCAAACCCCAGAAATGTGTCAGCTTTGAAGACCATGCAATTATTTTGATTTCAGCTTTTCATACTTTCTTTTAGACCCCTCCATGTGATGGATAGGTTTTCAATAATTGGTTGGATATATTAGGAAGTCCACGATAGAGAATGATGTAAACAGACATGTATAATGCAATGCAGTATAGGGAACATGGTGTTCCGTTGTGGCGTCGTTTCACCTTGCAAGAATTTGCCAACCAATGTTTTGTGAACAAGGCTGAATTTGCCAATTCATTATGGGTCCAGTGCGCTCAATTCTGTGAATTTAGATAAATGTTGTTGAGTTTGTTTCATGGTGGGTGACCAAAGCTCAACAATGGTTGATTGTTTATGCCATTTTCTTGGTATAGAAACAGGAATTTTCAGGTTGAAGGCATAATTTCATCTCTATAATTGATAATTTATTTTTAAGACAAGAAGGGTTGGGATTACAATTATATTAAATTAATAATTGATAATTTATTAAATAGTATTGGGATTACAATTATATTCTAATCCTAACATTATTTACACCGTGCCTTTAGGCACGGGTACACGCTAGTATAACAATATGCAAGGATGGACAAGCATGCCACAACACACAAACCGCATGAGCCATGGACTTATCCTGAAAATGGGTAGGCCTCAGCCATGCCAAAATCAATGGCCAAAGTTATGAATTGATGACATGAAATGCAAAACAAACATGCACATGTAAAAGGTCCAACACCTAGGCATAGGAGGGTGACTTTCAAGAGCACTTAAAAGGGGACGAATATGGACATGTGACAAACATAGTAAGCTCTGAAATCATGCATGGAAAGGGTTCAAACCAACCAAACAAAGCAAGCAAAGCATACAGGTGAGCCCAAAGCTTAAGGCTAGCCAAGAGACTCAAATCATGGCCATGCAAGGCAAGCCCCAAAGGGCCAAGGGCACTCAAAATAGTCCCAAGGCAGGTCAAGACAAGACCAAAAACATGCTCGAAACTAGCCAACACAAGCTAGACCACAACACCAAAAGCATGAGGCGTGCAAGGATACAAAAGGGGTGTTACGCTACACCTAGTACAACCAAACATGGCATGAATTATCCAATGAAAAATAGAGTTATGGCATGCCAAAGTAAGCCCAAAAACCCACTTAGATGGCATCCCAAAGACCTAAGCATGGAGGCATACACAATGGTCCATTCATGAGGCATAAGACATCAACTCTTTAAAGCATTAAAGGAGTGATAAGTGCAAGTGTATGAGCATGAAACATGGACTGAAATATCATAACAAATGATGCCAAATCATTGAAATGAGCCAAGTAATGCATGCTAGAGGACTTAATACTCAAAGCCAACAAGCTAGATTGAACCATGGCCATACAAAGCAAGTCATATATGACTAAAACAACACAAATCAGACCTTAAACATGCTGAAACATGAACAAAGTCTTCTCAAAGTTAAGCTAAAAACATGCTAAAATGACATGTCAAAGCATGATGCATGTTAGGCTATTTCATGGAAATTCACTACAAGTACATGGGGCATGCAAGGAGCTATTAAACCAAACCCTAATTGAGGTATGACATGGTAAAACAAGCCCAAGAACATGCTGAAATGGACACAACATAGGCTAGAATAACATGCTACTTCATGAAGCATATAAGACTAGTTTGTGTGATTTACACTACAAGTGTATTAGGCATGCATGGAGTGACAAAACCAAGCAAAAAAATGTTGTATCATGGCAAAACAAAGCCTAATACATACTGAAATGAAGCTAAAACAAGCGAAGCAAACATGCTACCAATATAAGCCATTTATACTAGCATGCAAGACAACAAGGAGAGGGGATGACCCTCTCCTATTTGAGACCTCAAAACTACCTTTACACCAATGAAAATCCTCTGGATTTTGGTGGTAGAAACGTCATGCAAAGACAATAACAAAGGCCAAAATGGATGGCTCCAAACAAGGCCTAACAAGGCTTAAGAGGGGGTAAACAACCCCAAACCAAAAAGTGATCTTAAACAAAGATCTAAAGCATCAAAAATTAGAACTTTTATCAGTTAAGAGTTAAGCTGAAAACAATAAGAGTTAAGCTGAAAACAATAAGTAAGTAGGTCTAAAAGCTTAAGCAAGAATGGGGGTTTAAAAGAAAAAAAAGCTCACCCTTGAAGATGACCTTCAAGAACACAACTCCAGCAGCCTCCTCTGACCAAAACCAGCTCAAAAACACTAAAAATAACTCCTAAGGGCCTCAGCAACCAAAGGATGGTGTCCTACTAGGTGCTCTAGTGCAAAAGTATGAACAAACTACACTTTTGAGCACAAATACACACACAAATATAGAGAGAGGGAGATATAGAGAGAGTGATATATATTTTCTTCTCTCAACTTTCTAAACCTCTGAGAAGGGATGAGGAACTTCCTTCTTACAGAATTCCAAATCCAAAGCTTCCTAAGCAAGCTAAGACAAGGTGCAAATCCCTCCATACACGTGTAAGGAGGATGTGAATTGTGCATGCCAGTTGTGACAGCTGGCATAAAATATCTGCATAAAACAGATGCATAGGGCTCGGCCAGAAAACATGGCCGATCGACCAACACAAGGGCCGATCGACTAAAAAGAGTGCCAATCGTCAAACATTTTTGGCCGATGGCAAGAAAACAAGGCTGATGGCTTCATGCCTTGGCCGATGGGTTGAGGGGATGGCCAACAAGCCACCCTCTTCCCTTAGAAGCAAAAACACAAGTGCTTGGTCCACAACCAAGCACAAAACAGACAAGTTGAGAGATCTTGAGGCAAGGCACGCGACCGAGACCTCCGAAAACTCAAAACGAACATGAACATCGATGATCATCGAGTGTTCAAACGATGACATCCAAGTCTTGAGGACGGTCAAAAATGGTGTGTCTACAGGCATCATGTAATGAAATTGCATCGATTGATGGCTTGTGAATCAAGTTTACCACTCCTTTGAGCTATGGCGACTAGGTCGTTGTTTTATTTCTTTTTCTTTCCTTCTTTGCTCCGTTCTTCTTTTACTTCTGTTGGATTTGAAAAGTCTAGAAATAGTTCTCTAAATAAAGTTCTCATTCTACTTTTGTTCGGTGTTGAATTTCACCCGTTCTGGGGCGTGCACGGTTGGGTTCGAAGTGCCTAGATGGTGAACCAGAAATTTCTGGGCTGCTGGACCAGGGACGCACGTGTGGGATAGAGGCCACACGTGCGGGTGATGAGGCTGCACGCGTGGAAATGGGCGAGTTGGGGAAGTTACATTCTGCTTAAAGGGCACGAGCGGGGAGTGGTGTGAGAAGACCACCGCACGTGCAGGGGTAAGAGCCGTACGTGTGGGAAAGGGCGCTCCACATGTGCAGGGTTGGGTGCCGCACGTGCGGCACTCTGGACATCCAAATATCTATTTTTTTTTACCTTTTTGGCCGAAGTTGTATCACATTTTGAGCATTTTTCTCTCACTCTAAACCTCATTTCTTTCCTCCTTCTCTCTAGAAACTCTCACAAAAGCCCTAAAACACTTTGATTCTTGCTATCCTTTGGGCCTAGATCATCCTCATCTTCCTCTAATCTTGAAGATCAAGCCTGGGCTCTTCTTGGTGTAGTGGAAGTTGAAGAATCCTCCTTTGAGGCTAGGGTTTCATCTATTTTCTTTATCAAGGCTTGAGATAGGGTTTTCTTGAGTTATATATCATGTTGTGCCATATAAGTGTTGATTTGTGAGTCTTCTAGTGATTCTCATGTCAGATTTCTATTTTTGAGCAAAATGTACAGAGTCTTAAATGTGGGTTTTAAATCTCAACCCTACGTTAATCCTAAGGGGTTTTCCTTTCATTTAAACATAAAAAGGATGATTTGGTAAGATTTCACCAAGAAATGGGGAAAATGTTGGTTTTTGATGCAAACCCTAGAATTTGGGAATTTTTGGAAAGCATAGAAACGTCCATGGAATTCTTTCCTTTCTTTTGATAAAAAGATGGATGTGTGTAGATTCCATAATATGGTTGCAAAGATGGAAAGCTTTTGGTATATGGAAATGGAAAACTTATTTTAGAAACTATGGTTAAAGATATGATGATACATGGTTATGAGATGGCAAATTGTTGTGCATTTGAAATTGTGAGAATTATTACATGGGGAATTAATGTTTGAAAAAAAAACTACTTGTGGTCTTGAAGAGACTAGATTGTTAAGGCATGTGAATGTAAAATTGTAACTATGTGTTGATGACACATGGTCTTCTTGTGAAAGAACAATGAAGAAAGGAAATGGGAATTGTGATTGTTGACATTATTATGGAGACATGTGTAAATGAAGAAGTGTTATGAGATATGGGAAGATCATGGCATTGCATATTCATTCAATTTATTGCTATGCATTGTACATTTCCGATTTAAGATATTTATTTCATAAAAGAAAATGACGTTGTAATAAGAATTATGGAAATGTGGTATCGGGTAAATACGTGGTAAGTCCGGATAGGGGGTGTAGTTACTCTTGATAAGTTGGCCTGAGTGTTTATGGTGAAAGACCAGAAAACCACGCGGATAGGTGTCGAGCCTTCCGGTTAATACCGGTAAAAATGACAATTTGGTAGTACTTGTAGAGTCTACTTGCAGACACCAGCCTAGGGTAAAACCAGTGTTGTATTTACCGCCCCTATTGATTTTAAAATTTGGAGTTTCAGAAATTGTTGAATTGCAACCTTTCATTGAAACATGATGATCATTGAGAAGAGCATGAAATGAAATTTTCTTTAAAAAGGGCATTGCATGGCATTGGCATTTACATTCGCATTGAGAATTACATAACTGTATATACTTTATGAGAATTCTCTACTAGGCTTTATGCTCACCCCTATGGGGATTTGGTGCAGGTAAAGATGTGGTGCTCCAGCTGAACTGAGGGCGTGGATATTTTTGTGAAGAGTAAATAGCTCTTTTATTTTTGTTGTAAATTTTGTAAAGCCAAGGGCTAAATGGGTATGGATCTGAGAGACTATTTTGTGTAACCGGGCTATTGCCTTGGAAGATGTAAGCCCTTAAGGGCATTTTATTGTTTTGAGACTAGATGCTTCACATTCTATAGATTCATATGTTCTTTTATCATTGAATGTATATCCGCATGTGAAACTTTTGTATACACTCACTTATTAACTATGTAAAGATGGAAAGATTATTGTGACTGATGAGTGATTGTTAATTAATGTGGGTAGTTCATGTTGAATTATTTCAGGGCGTGACATGAGCTATTTGATGATAAGGAGGGCTAAGTTATGCAATCAACCCTTGAGAATACCCTGCTCTTGCTCTGTTTGCTCTCTGTTACAGTAGGAAAAACCAAGCATCAGTGGCCGGTAGGCCACCTTTTGTAGATGGCAGACCATCATTGGTAGATGGTAGGCCACAACTTCTAGCCTGCCGGCCAGCTTTGCAAAACTCAGTAGTCCGCTTTTGAAACAAAACAAAGTTGGTTTTGAGATGAAAAACAGTACAAGTGTTTTATTGTGCAACAGAGGTAGCAGAACAGTGGCTTTTTCGGGTGGAAATCCATGAATGCATGAACATTTCTCGTTTCCCGAGGCGGAGTAATTAGAATAGAGTAGCTAGCTTAATACTTCTCTCATATTGTATTCAAGTTGTAATTAGTTAAGTTGTAATAGCTACTTTAATTAGCTAGTTAATTGTTGTAATATTTAATTAGCTAGTTTAATTAGTTAGTTAATTGTTGTAATAATTAGCTTAGCAAGCAATTGTAATAACGTGTATGTTTACCAACCCCCCGTGTTTCTCCCTTTTATTTACCTACTTATAATGGTTAGTTTAGGGTATCTTGTTTCATTTAACATACTCCATGTTTGCATTCACTAGTCTTGCATACACTAAGGCTCGATTCATCATTCTAATTTGCATTATTATTGCTTACACTTCTTTGAAATACGTTCTTTACTGCATGGTATCAAATTGATTCATACGCCATGTTAAGTAACCGAGCCTATTTAGATTGCACATTGTATGTGTTGCATTAGCCACATTATATAGTTAGGATCACTCATTTTTATTTTCTAACTCTTTTATCTTTTTGGCTTGGAGTACTAGGTGAGCCTTTAGTCACTTTAGCATATCACATTGTATGTTAGTGTTTCCATATCAAAGCATGTTCACCATAAGGCTAAGTGCTTTTAGATATAAATTGATTGAATGCGTGTGGATGAAAGGCTAGTTGCTTGACTTGGGATAATTTGATTAATGTCCATTTTGGCCCACTTTTTTGAGTGACAAATTCACAAAACAATTTTCAAACAAACATGAATCAAATTGCTCCAATTCTTGCAAAAATTAGTCTATTCTTATGTGAGTCACATAGTAATATAACTAATAATCGGAACAAGAGCATATAATGTAAATAAGATTCACATCATGATTACTAGAGGCCAATTTTTGATTGGGCGAGGAGGGTGCTCAATTCATGATCTTCCCCTCTTGTACCTAAGTTCTTGAGTCGAGACAACTTTGGTAATGATGGACTAATGGCCTTTGGCCGGAGTTTTGGGTTTCCTAAATTTCCAAAAAACATTTAGGTGGCATCTCTGAAATCTGGCAAAATAGTCTATTTTTGGCATTTCATTCAAAACATCGATTTTCCAAAAAAAATTGCCAGATTTGGACTCTTTTTTTGTTTTCACTGTTTCACATTGCACTTGAGAAATCAGATTCAGAACCACAGGTAGAGTCCGAACTGTAGGGCTTCTCATGCTCCTACCTGTGGTTCTGAATATGGTTTCACAAGTGCAATGTGAAACAGTGAAAACACAAAAAGAGTCCAAATTCGGCAATTCTTTTTGACAAATTGATGTTTTGAATGAAATGCCAAAAATAGACTGCTTTTCCAGATTTCAGAGTCGCCACCTAAATGTTTTTGGAAAATTAAGGAAACCCAAGACTCGTGCCAAAGGCCATTAGTCCGTCATTACTAAAGTTGTCTCGGCTCGGAAATTTAGGTACGAGAGGGGAAGGCCATGAATTGAGCAACGCCCTCGCCCGATCAAAGATCGGCCTCTACTAGTCATGATGTGAATCTTACTTACATTGTATGCTCTTTTTCCGATTATTAGCTATATTACTATGTGACTCACACAAGTATAGACTAATTTTTGCAAGAACTGAAACAATTCGGTTCATGTTTGTTTGAAATTTGTTTTGTGAATTTTTCACTCAAAAAAGTTTGCTAAAATGGACATTAATCAAATTATCCCAAGTGTAGACGTCCCCGAACGCCCGGGGAGGATGAGTCCCGTTCTGTTCATATTGGGCTCACTACAATTCGGACTCTCAAATTGTCACGGTTCTTAATCTGAACCAAAGAGTCCAAATCTGACAAAACATTTTGAGAAAAACAGATTTTTAGAAAAGAAGTGCCAAACATGGACTGCTTTGCCAGATACAGAGTCGCCACCTAAATATTTTATTTTTGGGAAATTTAGGAAACCCTGACTAGGTGCCAAAGGTCACGTGTCCGTCATCAACAAAGTTACCTCGGCTCGGGAACTTGGGTACGATTGGGGAAGGTTAGCTATGAGCACCCTCTCTCGCCCGATCAAAGATCGGCCTCTACTAACCGTGATATCTTGTTTTGAAAGCATTATGTGTTCCTAACTCGGTTATTAGCCTAGAATTACTACGTTATGCGCACAGCAAACAAGTATAGACCAAATCGCTTAAATTGGAACAAAACATTGCGTGTTTGTTTTGAAAATGGTTTGCTACTCGCAAGTAGGCTAAAATGCAGATTTTGCCACCCTCAAGTGGGCTTTAGAAAATATGGTTTTGCTACTGTCTAGTGGGCTTAAAACTCACAGTTTTAGTGCATTATTCCAATTTAGGTAATTCAACCTCCATCTACAGGCACTCAAGCAGTTATATCATATAAGCAAATAGCCTCATGGTAAGCATGCCGTCATGTTAACATTCACACTCGTGCGAGATGCTAAAGCATAAATGCTCACCTAGTACTCCGTGCCAAAACAATGAACTAGTTAGTAATCATATGCATGATCCTAGTTCATGTTAAGTGCCTAATGCAACGCATACAAAATGCAATTAGGATAGGCTCGGCTAATCCTAGGATGGCATGTGAAATGCAACCATTTGATGCACGTATTCAAGTTAGATTTGAAATACTTATGCAGTTAGCATGATGCGCCGAGCCCGGTGCATACAATACTGATGAATGATGCATGCATGCATAGCATAAGGTATGCTAAATCAAATATGTCCTAATACTAACCATCAAAGCAGGTAAGTAAAAGGGAGAAAGAAGTGGGGATTGGAAAGCATGCACACACGCACCCACACTTATTACAAGTTCGCCCTCGCTCGGAGGGACCAAAAGAATAATACAATTAATTAACCTACAAGCTAATTGATTATTATAGACAAATTAAACTAGTTAAGCAAATTAACTAATCTAATAAGACAGTAAAAGCAGCCTCGGGAAGAGGGCCCAATGCATGCGCGCTCGGTTCCGCTCGGAAACCCACCACCATGCACAAGTTGCCTTTGTTTTCACTGTTTTTCTCCTCTGAAAATGGCACAATTCTCAAGGAACACTCTCTGGACATTGCGGATCGCCACCGGCTAAGTTAAATCATCACCGGCCATAGCAGGATGGTCATCGACCATTTGTTGGGCTCTCGGCCATCCATATTTGGTCGGTCGACAATATAGATGGCTGGCCGGCCAAATCTTCCTGCAGAATCCTGTTTCGATAGCAACAGAGGGCAAAATAGGGCATGGCATTGCATTTCAAGCAAATGTGTGCACCAACACATCCCCTATCATGTTTATGACTCAAAGGGACATGGTTCTTGATTCTCGGACCACCAATCGCGCATTTCAATGCGTGATGACCCAAGAAACTAAGTATGCACTTTGATATCAAATGAAGTGCAATGCACATAAACAAACAAAGAGGCCTAACCTCTATCACTTGATCAAGAGGCAAGGCATGCATGCCAATGCAATGAAACCTAGATATATGGACTAAGTATACAACATGAGCATAGGCACTAGCAATGCACAATGCATATTAGGCATGCAACCTATGCAAGCATGCATGCAGGGTATGAGGCCTCAATGCTAATCAACAAGCATACCGGATACAATGTGGATGTTCAAGCATGCAAGTAAGCATGTGACTTCATTCAACACTTTAACCACACACAAGTATGCAACAACACAGAAAGTGACCATGTATCAACATGCAAGGGGTGGTCTTAAACTGATTTGGACAGCCTTATACTAGGCTCAAAACAGTGGCCAAATGCTAAGAGAATGATGACCAAATAACGTGCAAGCATGCATGCACACAAGGACCAACACTTAGGCATTGAAGAGAAACTCTCAAGCATACTTAAGAGGATGCAAACATAGACATATAGCATGCACATTAAGCTTTGAAAATCATGTTAAGAATGGTGCCAAACCAAGTAAACAAGATAGACATGGCATGCAAATAAAACCCAAAAGCCAAGACAAGCCAAACGGCTTAAATCATGATCATGTGACACATGAAGCAAATGATCAAAAGGAATCAAATTAGTCCCAAATCATGTTAAGGAAAGCCCCAAAAACCACTTAGATGGCATCTAAATGATCTACACATGGAGGCATGCACAAGTGCTTAAACATGGAGCGTACAACACAACCTCTTAAAGCATCAAAGGAGCATTAAATGCAAGCATGCGAGCATGTTAAGTGGACTGAAATGACATGATAAGTGGTGCTAAACCACTAAAAATGATGCAAGTTATGCATGCTCATGGTTGATACACTTAAAGCCAATAAGCTAAAATGCAAAGGGGCTATACGAAGCATGGCAAGCATGGCTAAGACAACCTACATTCGACCTTAAGCATGGCAAAACAAGCCTAAAAGCTTCACAAAGCTTGGCCAAAACAAGCAAGCATGGTAATCTACATGCTAAGTACATGTTAAGGCAAAATGATGGCCTTACAAGACATGTATGCAAGGCATGCAAGGTGTGTCTAAATCAACATGAAATAGAAGTAATATATGGCAAAATATTACCAAATAATAGTTAAGGCATGGCCAACATGGACCTAAACTAGGTGCTCACACATGAGGCTAAAATGGCCCTTTTCGAGGACAACAAGGAGAGGGGGTGGCCCTCCCCTTCTTAGGACCCTAAACCACCATCCTCACCACTGAAATCCCTCAAGATTTCAGTGGTGAGGAGGGCCAAATAAGGTGGTCCCGGAGCTCACCAAAGTGGCACAAAAATAGAGCCTAACAAGGCTTAAGAGGGGTCAAACAACCCCAAAGCTTAAAACACCCTTAAACAACTATTTGGAGCAAGCAAAAACAAGGCTTTTTATATGTTATACACAAAGTCTAAAAATAGTTGCAAGATAGGCAAAAAGACTATGCAAATATGGGTAAAAAGGGGTAAGTTCTTACCCCTGTTGACCTTCTTCAAGAATGATGCTCCAGCTGGTCCTCAAAGCTCAAAACCAGTCAAGAACACCAAGAACAACTCTTTGGCCCCTCAGAAACCAAGAGAAGTTGTAACACTAGGTGTTTATGCACAAAAGTAAGACACAAACACACTTAGAGCAAATGAGAGGGAGAAATAGAGATAGAATACACACACTATGTAAACCCTAATCTCAGAGCTCTCTCTGGAATTTTTGTGTAACCCTAATGGAGGGAGAAGAGGCCTCCTCTTATAGAGCTTCCCTCTTGAAAAGCTTCTCAAGTAAGCTAGTCAAGAGGGAGATCCCTCCATACACGTGTATGGAGGGGAACAAAGTGTATGCCAGCTAGCACAGCCGGCATAAAAATATCTGCAAAAGCAGATGAACAGTGGTCGGCCGGTCAAAAATGCAATTTGACCAAAATAGAGTGCCGGTCGACCATCTAGAGTGCCGGTCGGCCAAACATTTGGCCGATGGAAACAAAACACAGCCAGTGGCCTCAAGCCATGGCCGGTGGAGTGTGGAGATGGCCAACAAGCCTTTCCCTGCCCTCCAAAGCAAAAACACAAGTGTTTGGTGCAAGACCAAACACAAAACAGTCGAGTCGAGAGATGCTGAGGCAAGGCGCGTAGCTGAGACCTTTGGGAACTCAAGACGAACATAAACAAGGGTGATCACCGAGTGTTCAAACGGTGACGTCCAAGTCTTAAGGACGGTCAAAAATGGGTTGTCTATAGTTGCCCCTCTTTGAGAGAATTCGAAAGTCATAAGAATGACGGGAGTGTATGTCAAAGCCCCGAGAAAGGCCGAAGACTTAGACAAAGCATGCAAGACAATAAAGATATGCGCCCGAAGGCAGGGGCAAAATGCAACTGATAATGCAAGAAGCTGAGCATAACTTATGATCATGCAAAGAAAGCTGTAACGAAGCATAACATGCAACAGTTTTAAGCTAGCATACACCAAACTACCCTACAATGCAGAGAGAGTGCAAGAGAATCATGCAATTCTCGCTACGTTTCACGTGGAGAATACAATACCTGTGTGGTTCGTCTGGTTGTGCCAGCCTCAAATGAACCGTACATACAATATCATGCCTGTAAAAGAAAGTAACTTAACAGGTACAATATCGTTAGCAACATGCATAACAATGCAATTAAAAGCTACGCGATAACGCGAATGTAGGATTTAAGGTCTCCTTCGATCAAGGGGTGCACAAACAGTGCGATGATATGCAATTGAATCTAATGTAATGCAAATGATACGTGAAATTACAAAACAAATGTTAAAACAATGCAAATAATATGCAAAACATACAAAACTATGTATAAACAATGCAAACGATATGCAATGCAATTGAATCATGGTCCAATCATGAGCGGTTCAAAACCACACGAATGTCAAATAGATTGATGGATGTAACAAGTTCGTCAAAGTCCGTCTACCATAGAAAAGGTGCCGCAACCCTCAAACCACAATACCAGTAGTGGAATAGGCGCGTACACATGTAGAACTATGAGTAATGTAGACGGACACAGGAACAAGTAGTTGGATGGAATGATATAAGTGAGGCATGCTCTGCTCAGAAAAGATTATGATCCTAATGCTGGATGCAATAATTTACACTACAATGTAATATATACAGTGGATATGGCGCGCGGGCCAAACCAAATCTTGCCTAGGAAAGGCATGTACACAAACAAACCGCATCTAACACAGAAACGGTGCCGCAACCCTTAAACCACAATATCAGCAGTGGAATAGGCGTGTACACATGCAGAACTGTGCTTCAACGTGAAAAGTATGGGTACATACCAGACCAAGCTCAACATGGAAAAGGCGCAAGCCGTAGATGAATGTGATGTAGTGGATGCATGCAAGCTACAATGCAATATATACAAATATGCAATAGATGGATGTAAATGCAATATTTACAGTGGTGCATGACATATGCACTATTTGTAATGAAATGTATGGCATATGCAATGTATACAAGGGATGCATGACATATGCACTATCTACAATGAATGCATGACATATGCACTATTTACGATGCAATGCATGACATATGCACTATTTGTTGTTGTTGTTTTTTTTTTTTTTTTTTGTTTTGTTTTTTTTGAATGCATGACAATGCATGATGAAAGGAAAATGCGTGATAATGCACTTTTTTTTTTGAAATGCAAATGATGCATGTTTTTGTCATTTTCTTTTGTTTGTTTTCTTTTTTGCAAATGATGCATTTTCGTTTTTGTTGTTTTCTCTCTCTTTTTTTTTCTTTGAAATGCAAATGATGCATGTTGTTTTTGAAACGCACGACAACGCGCGACTTTTGAGATGCTTGACAATGCAAATGATCTTGGAATGCGCGACAATGCGTGGCTTTTGAAATGCATGACAATGCAAATGATCTTGGAATACGTGACAATGCACGTCTTTTGAAATGCATGTGAGCTCGAATATGCGACGATGCGTGTCGCTTGAAATGCATGGTAATGCGTGTGGACTCGAATGCGCGACAACGCGTGTTGCTTGAGATGCATGATAATGCATGTCGACTCGTATGCGCGACAACGCGTGTCGCTTGAAATGCATGGTAATGCGTGTGGACTCGAATGCGCGACAACGCGTGTTGCTTGAGATGCATCATAATGCATGTCGACTCGTATGCGCGACAGCGCGTGTTGCTTGAGATGCATGAAAATGCATGTGAGCAATGCACATCAATGTAAGTTGTGCTTGCTACGACGTATGTAGGCATGCGAAAACTAAAGGTTTTGCATCTTTAGAGGATTTAGGGTCTCCTAGACCGAGCATGTTTAAGGTCTCGCCAGACCGAGCGTATTTAAGGTCTCACCAGACCGGGCGTATTTAAGGTGCAAAACAATGCAAGTAAGGTATGCAAATGCAAGACAATGCATGTGGGGGCAACTTTCGAATCTTGAAAGAGAAAAAAGGATACGCCGCATCCGTATTCAGGCGCCAAGCACAGAAGACATGGTCTGAGGTCGAAACGGAGATCAGTTGAGCTTCGAAAATGCACTTTCTTGCACTGTCTTGAGCAATTGAAAGCCCCAAACCATACTTATGAAACAAAAAAGGTTTTAGGAGGCTCACCGGCCATAATGGGAGGTCACCAGCTGTCTACCGGCCATTAGAAAATCCTACCAGCCAAATATTTGGCCGACCGGCCAACAGCAAAACAACTCAAACAAACCACTGCTCATTTTGAACACTCAGCTCGTAACACAGTGCTTGGTTTAATCTGCATACAGCCCACACAGCTCACAACTGATTCTTAACACTGCTTATTCTAAACTCTGCTCATTTTGAACTTCATAGCCCAAAACATAACACAGTATTCTTAGTTTATTCTGCACGCGGCGAAAACAGTCCAGATCTGAAAAGACGGAATACAAAGGTAGAATTTGCTGAATCTGAAACACACTCAGATGCAATCCGGAATCCATATGCTCATTGTTTTCACGCGACCTTCACTTTTAGGCTCTAACTTTTGCCAAGGCGCCCGTTGCGGGTTTTCGACCTTGCGAGCTTTGTTCTTCTTTCCTTTTCAATTCTTTTTTTTTTCTTTCTTTTATTTTTCTCTTTTCATTTCTTTTGCATTTTTTCATTTTTTTCTTTTTTTTTTTGCTCTAACTTTTGCCTGGGTCGCCCTTCCGGGTTTTCGGCCCAACGAGCCTCTCAAAGGGTAAAAGTGTAACAAGTCCATGCCAAATGGTTTGGAGATCCTAAAGTCATCTGAATCCAGGAAAATGACTGTTGTATTGATTTGCTGAAGGACCCATCTTCGGCTCTTTGAGCACTTCGGACGTTTTTGCCCCTAGTTGGAGGGGTGCTTCTGTTCTAGCTTCACAAGCTTCTTCTGATGAGATCTGATCTTCTTGATCTGACTTTGGTGCCTCTTGTTCGAGGGCTGCTTCCAATCTGGCCACACAAGCCTCTCTTCACGGTCGATCGTTGAACACTTCGAATGGTGGTTCAAGGTTTTAAAGCAAGGGCTCAAGTCTTGAGGCTGAGAGCGATTCCACACAGGTCTTCGCAGGACCACGCAAAACATTTTATTTTTGAAAGTTTTTAAAGAAGTGACAAATCGCTCGCGCTGAAGATAGTGTGGAACCAGTCTGGATCAAGCCAGGGTCCTTCTCAGTACTCACGTTGACAAGCATGATTTCAATCATTAAGGGTTTAGCATGCCTCTCTTTCTCTCAATTTGATCAAAGTTTTGCAAATCCCGAGGAATTCCTTCCCCTTTGTTTTCACCATAGTGTTCAAAAAGGTTTTGAAAAACTTAGGTCAATGCAATGATTTTCAGGGCACAAGAGAGCAGGTGGAATGTACTGCTATTCCATTCAAAATCCTCTTGCACAACTAGCTCAAAATTGTAGTAAGTACGGAAATATGATAGCTGCAACTGTTTCATTCAGATTCCCTGGTTGCAACTGGCTCCACGGCAGAGACAGACTCAAAAGAAAGCAAAAGGGTAATTACAAAACAAAAGGGTGTTCAAGGCAACAACTCCAGAATCACCCGACGTTCTATACAATGAGACTAACTCGACGTAACAAGACAGACCCTTAAAAAAAAAGAATGACTCAAAACAAAGAGACAGACTCAAAACAAGACCACCGAACTGACTCAACACCTAAGTCAGAAACCACAAAAATTGGCATTCGCAGATGCGCAAGAGTGCGTGCCAGACGCCACATCCAAAATGCACCGAGCGCCGCCCGTAGGTGGTCCAACCCCTGATCACAAACTCGCAGTATCCTCGAAGTCCAACAACTCAGTGGTAACAGACTTTGTTGAGGTAGACGGGAGGATGACCTCATTGTCGATCAAATCTTGCACTTCATGATGAAGGCGGAAACAACCATCGGTGCTGTGACCGAACTGTTGGTGGTATGCGCAGTACATGGTAGCATCATGTGAGAGAGGGAGATTCTTCAGGAGTGGCCGAGGCTCGAGAGGTTTAAGATGCCCCTTTTTAGCCAAAATTTGAAATGCCCTAGACAAAGGCATGTAGAGGGCGTGAAAGACTCTGCACCCTCGAGGCAGGTACTTCGAAGTCTGAGGGTTCTTGCTAGATGCACTAGCGAAAGGGTCGGCAAGCACTGCTTTGGCTTTCTGATCTTTTCCTGGTGTAGGGTTGGGAATGACAGGAACTGTCTTGGCATGATGGGGCCTATCCCGATTTTCCGCCTAGCTTGAACTGCCTTCGGTTAGAGTGGGGAAAGCATCATCCACAGCTTTAGTCATGACTGCGAACACCTGCTGCTTCTTCATTCCCCCGGCTTTCAGAGCCTCGATTGCCCACAGCAGTTGTTCAACGGGATCAACATCTGTTCCCACTTTGTTCTTACTTCTAGCCTCAGCCTGCTCGGGGGTCTGGGTTGCTACATCAGAGCAAAACCCAGTTGTTGTTAATACGTCGTTGCTATAATTGGAGGCAACCTCTGGTTAGCTGAGCTCGATCACAATCCGCCCCAGTAACGGGGCCTCCTGTGGTATGAAATTCCCGGCATATGATGTGGCTGGTGGCGAAGCCGACATTCCATAGGCCAGATCGGCCACGGATCTCTAGAGGTCGCCAATCATTCCCATTAACTCAAACGTGGTGGGCTCACGAGCCTGATACAACTGGGGGGTCCAGACCGGGTGTGCAGCAGGCGACCTAGGCGGATGTTGTACATCAACGTTGGTCTCATCCTGCAAGATGATCCCTTGGTCTAACGCGGCTGCCATAACCACAATTTCCTCTGAACTTTGGGTCATCATAAGTCCGCTGAACTGAACGGTGACTGACGGATTAGATATTTGTCTTACCTCAGCGAAGGAGAACACTGGCTATTCGATACTAAATCTCTGAACTGAAAGGGAAAGCAAACAGCATTTCAGCCCAACTGAACAGACACAAGCGTAGCCGAATAATTGTACTCTACTACTGATCACTGTTCCATAAAATCACTGCCCCGAAACACTGAATCTGATACCCGCGGATATAACCGATTCTCAAATTTTGATACTAATGCCCTTAGGCCTGATGCCCCAGACTTGCAAACTAGTATGTACGTTCCTGTAGAGATACACTCTAAAAGCACATAGCAAGTAAGAGAGAGCCAAAACACCCCTATGTCGGGGTAGGGTTTCCCTGTCCTATTTTGCCAGGAGCTAGGGTTTCACTACGCACGAAGCGGTTTCAAACAACCTAACATTGGGTAAGCAACCTGTCCTAGTTTGGAATGGTCACTATGGATTCCGAATATGCACTAGGTCGAATGGTCAAAAAGGGGTGCCCCAGTAAAACCGAGGTTTGTGTTCCCATACTGGCAGAGCCCGTAACCAGTCAGCCTTATGGTCATGCCTTGACAAGGCAAGCCTCTGGCAAACCGCTCAGGAATAGCAGATGCAAACACGGTGTCCTAGGCGCACCAATGCACATGCAATGCAAAGAAACACATAAGTGTAGTCAAAACAAGATATCATGAATTTGAGTCAAGTTCTCTAATTAATCCCTAGTAGAGTCGCCAAAAACTGTAGACGTCCCTGAACGCCCTGGGAGGATGAGTCCCGTTCTGTTCATATTGGGCTCACTACAGTTCGGACTCTCAAATTGTCACGGTTCTTAATCTGAACCAAAGAGTCCAAATCCGACAAATCGTTTTGAGAATAACAGATTTTTAGAAAAGAAGTGTCAAACATGGACTGCTTTGCCAGATACAGAGTCGCCACCTAAATATTTTATTTTGGGAAATTTAGGAAACCCTGACTTGGTGCCAAAGGCCACGTGTCCATCCTCACCAAAGTTGCCTCGGCTCGGGAACTTGGGTACGATTGGGGAAGGTCAACTATGAGCACCCCCTCTCGCCCGATCAAAGATCGGCCTCTACTAACCGTGATATCTTGTTTTGAAAGCATTATGTGTTCCTAACCCGGTTATTAGCCTAGAATTACTACGTTATGCGCACAGCAAACAAGTATAGACCAAATCGCTTAAATTGGAACAAAGCATTGCGTGTTTGTTTTGAAAATGGTTTGCTACTCGCAAGTAGGCTAAAATGCAGATTTTGCCACCCTCAAGTGGGCTTTAGAAAATATGGTTTTGCTACTGTCTAGTGGGCTTAAAACTCACAGTTTTAGTGCATTATTCCAATTTAGGTAATTTAACCTCCATCCACAGGCACTCAAGGAGTTATATAATATAAGCAAATAGCCTCATGGTAAGCATGCCGTCATGTTAACATTCACACTCGTGCGAGATGCTAAAGCATAAATGCTCACCTAATACTCCGTGCCAAAACAATGAACTAGTTAGTAATCATATGCATGATCCTAGTTCATGTTAAGTGCCTAATGCGGCGCATACAGAATGCAATTAGGATAGGCTCGGCTAATCCTAGGATGGCATGTGAAATGCAACCATTTGATGCACGTATTCAAGTTAGATTTGCAATACTTATGCAGTTAGCATGATGCGCCGAGCCCGGTGCATACAATACTGACGAATGATGTACGCAGGCATATCATAAGGTATGCTAAATCAAACATGTCCTAATACTAACCATCAAAACAGGTAAGTAAAAGAGAGAAAGAAGTGGGGATAGGAAAACATGCACACACGAACCCATACTTATTACAAGTTCGCCCTCGCTCGGAGGGACCAAAAGAATAATACAATTAATTAACCTACAAGCTAATTAATTATTACAGACAAATTAAACTAGTTAAGCAAATTAACTAATCTAATAAGACAGTAAAAGTAGCCTCGGGAAGACGGCCCAATGCATGCGCGCTCGGTTCCGCTCGGAAACCCACCACCATGCACAAGTTGCCTCTGTTTCCACTGTTTTTCTCCTCTGAAAATGGCACAATTCTCAAGGAACACTCTCTGGACATTGTGGATCGCCACCGGCTAAGATAAATCATCATCGGCCATAGGCCATCCATATTTGGTCGGTCGACAATATAGATGGCCGGCCGGCCAAATCTTCCTGCAGAATCCTGTTTCGACAGCAGCAGAGGGCAAAACAGAGCATGGCAATGCATTTCAAGCAAATGTGTGCACCAACACATCCCCTATCATGTTTATGACTCAAAGGGACATGGTTCTCGATTCTCGGACCACCAATCGCGCATTTCAATGCGTGATGACCCAAGAAACTAAGTATGCACTTTGATATCAAATGAAGTGCAATGCACATAAACAAACAAAGAGGCCTAACCTCTATCACTTGATCAAGAGGCAAGGCATGCATGCCAATGCAATGAAACCTAGATATATGGACTAAGTATACAACATGAGCATAGGCACTAGCAATGCACAATGCATATTAGGCATGCAACCTATGCAAGCATGCATGCAGGGTATGAGGCCTCAATGCTAATCAACAAGCATACCGGATACAATGTGGATGTTCAAGCATGCAAGTAAGCATGTGACTTCATTCAACACTTTAACCACACACAAGTATGCAACAACACAGAAAGTGACCATGTATCAACATGCAAGGGGTGGTCTTAAACTGATTTGGACAGCCTTATACTAGGCTCAAAACAGTGGCCAAATGCTAAGAGAATAATGACCAAATAACGTGCAAGCATGCATGCACACAAGGACCAACACTTAGGCATTGAAGAGCAACTCTCAAGCATACTTAAGAGGATGCAAACATGGACATATAGCATGCACATTAAGCTTTGAAAATCATGTTAAGAATGGTGCCAAACCAAGTAAACAAGATAGACATGGCATGCAAATAAAACCCAAAATCCAAGACAAGCCAAAGGTCTTAAATCATGATCATGTGACACATGAAACAAATGATCAAAATGAATCAAATCAGTCCCAAATCATGTTAAGGCAAGCCCCAAAAACCACTTAGATGGCATCTAAATGATCTACACATGGAGGCATGCACAAGTGCTTAAACATGGAGCGTACAACACAACCTCTTAAAGCATCAAAGGAGCATTAAATGCAAGCATGCGAGCATGTTAAGTGGACTGAAATGACATGATAAGTGGTGCTAAACCACTAAAAATGATGCAAGTAATGCATGCTCATGGTTTATACACTTAAAGCCAACAAGCTAAAATGCAAAGGGGCTATACGAAGCATGGCAAGCATAGCTAAGACAACCTACATCAGACCTTAAGCATGGAAAAACAAGCCTAAAAGCTTCACAATGCTTGGCTAAAACAAGCAAGCATGGTAATCTACATGCTAAGTACATGTTAAGGCAAAATGATGGCATTACAAGACATGTATGCAAGGCATGCAAGGTGTGTCTAAATCAACATGAAATAGAGGTAATATATGGCAGAATATTACCAAATAACAGTTAAGGCATGGCCAACATGGACCTAAACTAGGTGCTCACACATGAGGCAAAAATGGCCCTTTTCGAGGACAACAAGGAGAGGGGGTGGCCCTCTCCTTCTTAGGACCCTAAACCACCATCCTCACCACTGGAATCCTTCAAGATTTCAGCGGTGAGGGGGGCCAAACAAGGTGGTCCCGGAGCTCACCAAAATGGCACAAAAATAGAGCCTAACAAGGCTTAAGAGGGGTCAAACAACCCCAAAGCTTAAAACACCCTTAAACAACTATTTAGAGTAGGCAAAAACAAGGCTTTTATATTTTATACACAAAGTCTAAAAATTATACACAAAGTCTAAAAAGAGTCGCAAGATAGGAAAAAAGACTATGCAAATATGGGGTTAAAAGGGGTAAGTTCTTACCCATGTTGACCTTCTTCAAGAATGATGCTCCAGCTGGTCCTCAAAGCTCAAAACCAGTCAAGAACACCAAGAACAACCCTCTGGCCCCTCAGAAACCAAGAGAAGGTGTAACACTAGGTGTTTATGCACAAAAGTAAGACACAAACACACTTAAGGCAAAAGAGAGGGAGAAATAGAGATGGAATACACACACTATGTAAACCCTAATCTCAGAGCTCTCTCTGGAATTTTTGTGTAACCCTAATGGAGGGAGAAGAGGCCTCCTCTTATAGAGCTTCCCTCTTGCAAAGCTTCTCAAGTAAGCTAGTCAAGAGGGAGATCCCTCCATACATGTGTATGGAGGGGAACAAAGTGTATGCCAGCTAGCCCAGCTGGCATAAAAATATCTGCAAAAGCAGATGAATAGTTGTCGGCCGGTCAAAAATGTAATTTGACCAAAATAGATGGCCAGTCGACCATCTAGAGTTCCAGTCGGCCAAACATTTGGCCGATGGAAACAAAACACAGCCGGTGGCCTCAAGCCATGGCCGGTGGAGTGTGGAGATGGCCAACAAGCAATTCCCTGCCCTCCAAAGCAAAAACACAAGTGTTTGGTGCAAGACCAAACACAAAACAGTCGAGTCGAGAGATCATGAGGCAAGGTGTGTAGCCGAGACCTCCGAGAACTCAAGACGAACAAAAACAAGGATGATCACCGAGTGTTCAAACGGTGACGTCCAAGTCTTGAGGACGGTCAAAAATGGGGTGTCTACACCAAGTCAAGCAACTAGCCTTTTATCCACAGGCATTCAGTCTATTTATATCATATAAGCACTTAGCTTCATGGTGAACATGGTTTGGGCAACACTAACAAACAATGCGATATGCTAAAGCGAGTAAAGGCTCACCTAGCACTCCAAGCCAAAAAAATAAAAGATTTAGAAAATAAAAATGCGTGATCCTAACTATGCAATGTGACAAATGCAACACATACAATGTGCAATCTAAATAGGCTCGACTACTTAACATGGCATATGAATCAATTTGATAGCATGAGGTAAAGCATGTATTTCAAAGAAGTGTAAGCAATAACAATGCCAATTAGAATGATGAACCCAGCCTCGGTGCATACAAGACTAGTGAATGCAAACATGGAGTATGCTAAACGAAACATGATGCCCTAAACTAACCATAATAAGTAGGTAAATAAAAGGGAGAAAGATGTGGAGTTGGAAGACATACACGTTATTGCAATTGCTTGCTAAGCTATTTATTACAACAATTAACTAACTAATTAAATATTACAGCAATTAACTAACTAATTAAGCTAGCTATTGCAACTTAACTAATTACAACTTGAATACAATATGAGAGAAGTATTAATCTAGCTACTCTATTCTAATTACTCTGCCTCGGGAAATAAAAAATACTCATTCATGCATGGATTTCCACCCGAAAAAGCCACCATTCTGCTTCCAGATGCCTCTGTTGCATAGTAGAACACTTGCACTGTTTTTCACCTCAAAACCAACTCTGTTTTGTTTCAAAAGAGGACTGCTGGGTTTTGCAAAGGTAGCCGGTAGGCTAGAAGTGGTGGCCTGCCATCCACCAATGATGGACTGCCGTCCACAAAAGGTGGCCTGCCGGCCACTAGTCCTTGGTTTTTCCTGCTGCAACAGAGAGGAAGCAGAGCAAGAGCAGGATATTCTCAAGGGTTGTTTGCACAACTTACCCCTCCTTATCATCAAACAGCTCAAAGGAGTAGTAAACTTGATTCACAAACCATCAATCGATGCAATTTCATTGCGTGATGGCCTATGAACCAAAGTGTGCAAGTTTAATAAATGTAATAAATAAGACTCTGAAACCCCCTCCCTATCATAGATTGATCGAGGGAAGTGGTTGACAATGACTCTTAAACCGTTTACATCAAGGGTTCAATTAACGTCTGATTGAACCCAAACCAAGTTATTATCTTGCATCATTTTAGTCCAAGTTTTATTATTCCATTTTAATTACCTTTCCATCCTTTAATTCATTAAGTCCAAGGATGAGCTTTAAGTCCTCTAATGAAAAGAAGCAGCAAACCAAGAGTTGTTTTAGGCATGAGAGAAATGTCATGCCGTTGGTAATGCAAAGGGATTAAACCATTAAGCATAAGACCTCAATCTCATGCTTTGAACAAGCAACTAGTTTAAACTAACTTTGAAAGCAAAATGAAAGCCAAGAAAGGAGGGAGGTTTCAGAAGTGGTTAGGGGTGAAAACAAGTATGGAAAGCCATAAATGAATGCTATCAACTCAAATAGGATGGTGGCAAAGGCCTAAACCATCAAACCTATGAGGGCTACACTATAAGCATGCAATACAAGGCTCAAATGCAATGAACACTTAGAAACAGTCCTAAAATAGTGATAAATAAGTCCTAAAACATACTGGAATTAAGACAAAAATAGCTAGAACTATAAGCTAAAACATAGAGCATGCTAGGCTAGTAAGCAAGACAAAAGGAGAGGGGGCTAACCCCTCCAATTTTGTACTTCAAAACATATTTTTAGCCACTAAAATAACTCTAAAAATTAGTGTTTGAAAGCTCAAAAAAAGATATTGTAAGTGTGAAACACAAGGGTAAAGGCTAGAGAAGCAAGGTGGAAAGAGAGGTGAACCACCCCTCCACCCTTAAAGGCCTTAAACCACAAGTTTTAGCCCAAAAATAGTGGAAAAACATTAGGAAAACAGAAGAAGAAGAAGAAGAAGAAGAAGAAGAAGAAGAAGAAGAAGAAGAAGAAGAAGAAGAAGCAATTAAAGCAATGAAACAAACAAAACCTTATACCTGTTGAAGAGAAGGACACTTTTAAGCAATAATTCAACACAAACACACCCACAAGAGCTCAAGTTAGGCTCAAAAGCACCTCAACTCAAAGATTAGAAGGTTTGGTTAAGAGTGTATAGGCTAAAACTCAAGAAATTTCAAGAGAGAGAGAGAGAATTGTAGAGAGAGAAAATTAATTTTGCTCTAATTTTTCTAACCCTTAAAAATGGGAGAGGAGGTCCTATATTTATAGAAAAACAGGCCACTCCTCAGAAACATCCATCCATACATGTGGAAGCAAATGCAAGCATCTGTGCAAATAGCTGACACAACTGGCATAAAATATCTACAAAACACACTTCTAGCCGGCAGGCCACCAATTTTGGCCGGTAGGCCACACTCTTGGCCGGCAAGGCACTAGGGTGGCCAGCAGCCAAAAGGGATGGCCGACAGTCCACGAAAATGGGCCTACAGGTCCCAAGTTTTTCAGGTTTGAAAGGCTGGGGTTTTGGTTCAAAAACAAGGCATAAGGTTTGCAGGGTTTTGAGGCTTAGAGCTGTGGCATTCCGCTGAGGACTTTCGAGCACTTAACAAGCATATACATTCATTATTGGGTGTGCAAGTGATGGTGCCCAAGTCATAAGGGCAGTCAAAAATGAGGTGTCTATAGTTGCCCCTCTTTGGTAGAACTCGAAGTCATGAAATGACGTGAGTGAATGTCAAAGCCCAAGGACGACCCATTTTGACGAGGCCGTATGATTTGGGCAAAAACAAACAAGACATAAAGTAAATGGTTGTATCGGCAATCTGCCTACATATCTTTTTGCAAGGAATCAAACCAGTGTAGTTCAGTGGCAAGAATCAAAACACATGCAAGAAAAATAACTTGTGATCATGCAAAGAAACAAAGTAATAATGCAGTGCAACATAAATTAAAGAAAAATGAATCAAGCTGTGTCTCGCATGGAAAGACGCGAATAAATCAACACGTCTCATGCGATCGAGACAACAAAAGCACAAACCGAACTACGTCACATGTAGAAAGGATGTAAGAAAATAAAAGCCAAGAAACGTCTCGCATAGGGAGAACGAAAAAAAGGTTCCAAACCCAAATTACGCCAAGCACAGGGAGGGTGAAAAGATGGTACTCCAGGTGCACTGAAAGTATTTAAAAATCAAGGAGAACAATCCCAACGTGTCGCACGCGAGAGGAGGAAAGATGGTGTGTACACCAGGGACACCCGGTGTTTTTAACTAAGGAAAGCAATCCTACTGTGTCGCATGCGAGATGAGGAGTGATGTGAACAAACAAGCGCACCTGCTATTTTTAACCGAGTTAAACAATCCTAACGTGTTGCACGAGAGAGGAGGGTGCGGTGAACAAACAGGCACACCTACTGTTTTTAACCGACTTAAACAATCCTAACGCGTTTTGTGCGAGAGGAAGAATGGTGGTGTGAACAGACAGGCACACCAGCTATTTTTAATCGATCTGCAATCCTAATGTATAGTATGCGAGAGTAGGAAGGGTGGTGTGAACAAACAGGTGCACCTAGTATTTTTAACTGATTTGCAATCCTAACGCATTGCAAGCGAGAGGAGGAAGGGTGGTGTGAACAGATAGGCGCACCTGCTATTTTTAACCGATTTAAACAATCCTAACGCGTTGCACGTGAGAGGAGGAGTGGTGGTGTGAACAGACAGGCGCACTTGCTATATTTAACCGATTTGTAATCCTAACATGTCATATGCGAGAGGAGGAAAGGTGGTGTGAACAGAAAGGCACACCTGCTATTTTGAATTGAGTTAAACAATCCTAATGCGTCACACGTGAGAGGAGGAGTGGTGTGAATAGATAGGCGCACTAGTTGTTTTTAACCGATTTAAACAATCCTAACATGTCACATGCGAGAGGTAGAGTGGTGTGAACAGACAGGCGCACCTGTTGTTTTTAACCGATTTGCAATCTGAACATGTCGCACGCGAGAGGAGGAAAGGTGGTGCGAGCAAGGAGGCGTACCTGCTATTTTTAACTGATTTAAACAATCTTAACACGTTGCGCGCAAGAAGAGGAATGTTGGTGTGAACAGACATGCGCACCTACTGTTTTTAACTGAATTACAATCCTAACGCGTCGCACGCGAGTTGAGGAAGGGTGGTGTGAACAGAAAGACGCACCTGCTGTTTTTAACCAATTTGCAAGTCAATAAAGGAACAATCAAACAACCAGAAGTTAAGCAGGATTATCTCCCCCTGGGAAGGCCTCGACCTTAGAAAAAGAAACCCACAGAGATAATAAAATAAAGAAAAAAGTGAACAAGTGCAATAGATGCACAAAGATGACGACTCAACAACCGATGTATGATGTTAATTGAAAGCATACTGAATGCATGAATCATGAACGATGCAGGGCGCGCATACAACAAACGTGTATGTGAAAATGCATATTCGATGTAATAGAAGAGAACAAATACGTAATTTGACAGAACGTGCAAAGCAATGTTCAGTGCCATCTTCCGACTTACCTCTCGAAGATGTTGCAACATGCTTAAAAAGGATACACCGCATTCATCTCGGCAAGTGGGGCACATTCATACACCAAAACGCAGTTCCAAGTTCCCCTAGAAGCAATCTGAATTCAAAACAAGGACCTTCCATGCACCTCTAGGGAAACAAAGGCACAAAACAATTCCGGGACACAAATGAAGACCACCGGCCACCTGCCGGCCTCTTGAGAATGCCACCGGCCACCAGCAAAGCTTTCTGTCTAGAAAGGTGGCTTGGCTTGCCGGCCACCCGTGACAGTTTCGGGGCAATTTGGACTTTTCACACGTGGGTCTTTAAATACACACTTCCATACTTCATTTCCTCACAAACCTTGACCAAAAATCCTCCCCCTCTCTCTCTAGGTGCTTCCTCTCTCTAGATCCGCCTTTATACATGTTTTCCAATGCCCTATACAAACATTTTTCGTAAAACCCTCTTAATTCTCTTCGTTTTAAACTTAATAGAATTTGATTTCGACACTTTTTCTTGCATTTTCACCACGTTAGGCTTGTTCCCCTCGAGTTGCTCTCGAGTTTCGTGAACTTTCCCTGGTTTTGACTTTTCCTCCCATTTTCTCTCTCCTAGGGTTGACTTTTTCCAAGTTTTCCCTCTTTTCTCCATTTTTCTTCATTTTGACCCATTTTTCACCTACTTTCCCAGATGGCAGACGATATTCCACATGACGGGATTCCTCCCGAGGTTCTGCCTCCACCAACACTCGCTGGTGAGGTTGAGGGGCTAGCGACGAAGGGTATTGCAGCTGGCCTGGAGGCAAAGTTTGCTCCAGGACTCGAGCCCGAGCCATTACCACTGGGGATTCAGCCCTTCTATCCAGAGACCTACCACCCCCCACACATATATTACTGCCCAGAGGGATCAAGCACTTCAGTGACTTTGTATGTTGGGTGCCAGAGGACCTTCTGCTAAGAGAGCCAAACTCTCATCTTTGTTATGGCGCCACAGAGGTAAAAACTTTATTTTCATGTATTTCTACCTTCTCTTGAATTTCATTTCTTGCATTGTCTTCATTCTAAATGCTCATTTATCACTGCCTTTCATCTGATTCACTCTTTTTTGCTACAGGGAGACTCCCGTGCCTATAGTGTGTACGGAGTGGTGATGACCAGGGACTAGTACTACAAGTTGCCTATGGGGGTCCACGATCTTGTCGACGAGGCTAGCTTCGGTTTTTTCTGCTCCGGACTTTCACGCCTCATAGCGAGCCACCCCCTTCTCGGACCATTGGTGGAGAGGTGGTGGGACACCACTAATTCTTTCCACTTCTCTTCCACTAGGGAGATGACAATGACTCCCTATGACTTCTCCATGCTCTCAAGCTTAGGAGTAGGGGTAATTTGATCCCCTTCGATACGGACATGAGCGAGTGGGAGGTAGCTTGGATCTTCCTATTTGGAGTGTGCCCACCTATATCCAGACCAGCGATAGTGTGGTACAACTGGTTTTCTGAGCGTTTCTGAGAGAGTGAGATCGTGATCCTGAAGGAGATAGAGCAGTACGCCTAGGGCTTCCTGATGTTCATTCTTGGTACCAGCTTGTTTGTGAACATGTGGAACACCGTAGGATTTTATTTACTGACCGCCTTAGTGACCTTACCCCGGGTGCGGTTCTATGACTGGAGCGGACCTAGCCTCGCCACACTTTACAGCTACATGAGCTCCACTTCCCATATGCGGGGAGAGCGGGTCGGAGGCTACTAACGAGCCTGGGAGGTATGCACTCCACTTTCTACTTTCCACTTATGCTTTCTACTTCACATTTTCTGCTTTATATCCGTTCAACAACTATGCTTTCTACTTTGCACTTTCTATATCTGTTCATGATGTGTGCTTTCTGCTTTGCAATTTCTATATCTGTTCAGGCTATGTGCTTTCTACTTTGCACTTTCTATATCTGTTTATGCTGTGTGCTTTCTGTATTTGTTGGCACTATTGACTCTGTATCTGTTGTATTGTTGACTCTGTATCTGTTGGCACTGTTGATAACACTACTGCTCTTTCCATGCAGTTATGGGTTTACGCATATTTTCCAGCCCTTGCTACAGAGCCTATAGAGGAAATCCCCCTTAGTATCCCTTACTCGCGAAGGTACGACGGTTGGTGTTGGCGCTGGAGTCATGAGACCTTCGCCTTTTTTTCGTCGATATTTCGATATAGTGGCTCCCACTGAAGTAACCCAAAACTCACAGTCATTTTTGCTTTAATACTGCTTTGATTCATACTTTAGCAACTGACAATAACTAATAATCTGTATATTCTCTATTTGCAGATCACGTGGCAGCCCTGGGCAACGATGTCGGCCGGGGTGACGGACCATTATACTGGAGCTTGGGGCACATCTCATTTTCGGATTTTGCTAGAGGGCCCAGTCTGCCGGACTTGGTTTCTGAGCGAGCCAGACCGTGGGCTCACCTGATCCAGTCATTCCCATACCAACCCTAGCATCTATATGGATAGCCTTTCAGTTGAGGGTGTTATTCAGTTCATGTCGTGCCTGGATGCGAACTTCTTTAGGGCATAGGGTGATTATGCGACATTCATTCAGACTCATCTCATGCCTCCTCAGACGGGTGTTCACATAGGCGAGGGAATAATAGCTCCTGTGGCGGGTGGGGCGACTAGGACTACTAGGGCCCATGCTAGAGGGGCCCCTCCTGTTGGGCAGACGACTAGTTGGCCAAAGATTCGTACTACACTCACATGTTGGCGGCCGACTGGGACTGCCTACTAGATTTCGATTGAGCCGACAGAGACAGAGCACGAATATGTTAGACCTCGAGGTGCACTTCAAGTATGGACCGCACTTTACAATTTACACTCCACATTTTCCATTTCAAATATGTCAATCCCAGATATTGATCAGTTAAATGCACTTGCAGGCACCTACTACGGAGTATGCAGAGAGCCTCCTCAAGCTAGTCGCTTCCCTGATTGCCATGGTCTAAAGGAGAGAGACTCTCCTTGGCCTCCACGGCATTCAAGTATTTTCCCCCCATTTCACACTATCATATGTCCGCTGATACATTGGTATCTCCACTGTAGTATTCATACCATCTCACACACTGATACACTACATTGGAACACTGTACTTACACTATATATGTTTTCTACATGACGCTCATTCTGCTATACTATACCCTACAACTTTACACACTATATCTGATCTATTGACGATTGTTTTTGTAGATCCCAGCTGTACCAAGGGCACCAATGGTAGCTGTGGCACCAACACCAGCAGCACCTCCTCCAGTAGTAGAGAGGCGAGAGAGAGACAGGCCCTAGCACGCAGTCAAGACAAGTGTCGCGGTCGAGGCAGGGATAGGGGTGCCAGAGGCTGGAGTAGTCCTTCAGAGCCCATTCTAAGTGGCGATGATGATGACGAGGCCAACACCTTCGAGGTGATAGTAAGTGGACACTCTGAGTGTGAGAGTGGGGACAATGATGTTTGATCAGGATCGAAGAGCGGAGATGACATCGAGAAAGGCTTCGAGGCAGGGAGCGGAGGGTCAGAGTCTAGTTCTGATAGTGGCGCTGATGGAGACAGTGCCTCTAAGTCCCCTCCGAGGAAGAGGATGAAGAGGGCCTCTCGAGCTTGAGATAATTGGTGCTGTTTTGGACTTTTTGCTTAGTTTCTTTTAGTTTTGGTAATTTAGCACATGTATAACTTCAGATAGGTTTTACTTTTGCTTTTGAAACTTGTACTTCTTTTGTAAAATCCATGATCAGAATAAAACCTTCGCAATTTTTATGAAAAGAGTTTTGGTTCTACCACATGAGCACCGCACCATGAGTAACATACTTGCATGAAAAAGAACATGAAGTTGAATTGAAACTGAACATGCTTGCATTGGAATAAGGTTCTTAATTGGATAATGAGCCCACCAATGACAAAATACAAAATACAACTCGATAAACAAAGCAAAAACAACTTAAATACAAATATAAACACTTGTTAAAACCAAAAGACTCAAAACAAGACTGATCAATACAAAGATAGAGACAAAACACATGTTGCCAACACTGCCCAGCACACAAGTGGTTGGCAGGCCAGTAAAGGGAGTTACCGGCTAAGAGAAACGGCCTGCTGGCCACAAATGTGGAGAACCACCAGAAAGTTGACAGCTGGCTTCCACTCAGTCTTATCTTCTACAAAAGGTCTCTCTTCGTGATTTTTTCTCTAGAACTTCATTTCAATTGTTGTTTCTTCCACAGATGGAGCCATTTCTTGCCGAAAAACTCACGGATTGGATAGCAACTTTAGATGGTACAGAAAAGGTAGATTTTTGGGGTTTCGGCATAAATGCGCTTTTCCCTTGAGCCGTACTCCACTTTGTTTCCCATTCCTCCATGTCGTGGTCCGATGCTGGGACCCGATTACGCATGTGTTTCACTTTGGAGCACAAGAAATATGCCCGACTCTTGAAGAATTTCAAGCACTAATAGAATCCCGGTGTGATGAGGAAATTATACTTCAGCCCAGTTTTGGCCATTCCTTAGCCTTGGGACGGATGTGTGGGTTTACTTTGCACGAAGCTCGATCCTTGGCCCACGACGGAAAGCCTGATATACCCAGCTTGATTCATCAATTTTCTGACATCGGTGACCGAGGCGACCTCCTCTGGCGAGGCTTTTGGCAACATGCCCTCTGTTTGTGTATGCTTGCACACCACCTTCTTGCCCTTAATTTTGGTGGAGCCAATATCAAGTTGATTGAGGTAGCCCAACGCCGGAATGAAGGTAAGAGTTGCATTGGTTTGGTCTTGGCCGAGACCTTGATGGGTTTGGGGACTTTTCACCAGCGAGTGACCACTAGATTTACGGAGAGTCCACTATTGCTCCAGGTATTGTTTCCCACTCTATCTTATATATATTTCTCTCAAAGCCCTTTCCTTACTTCTCTCTCAGCATATATCTCTCTATTCTTTAATCTCTCTTATTTTTCATCCCTTCCTAGGTTTGGTTAATGGACAAGTTGAAGGTGGTAAACCCTTGCTCAGTTTACTCAGCTCGAGCGTACTTTTTTCGCCAACGCCTAGTGGACTTTCCTAATGAGGGATGGTGGTACAACTGGATGTATCACTGGTCTGCAGCCAACATAGCTTCGCGTTGCCCCTAGCTTGACTTAGCCGAGATGAGCTACAGCATGACTCGACAGCCGGGTGTTCAGTTGATAGGCCTCACACACTGTGTGTTCTATTTCCCCTTCCAGTTCAGATGCCAATTCGGGTATGATCAGACCTGCCTAGAGGAGGGGGGTGGAATACCTGACTCCATTCTTGATTCGTGCTTCGCATTTGGCTAGGTACCTCACTGCTTGGAGGACGAGAGAGCTTCTAGCACCTACCCCTAGTTTCAGTCATGCCCTTTTTGGCGAATGCTTGGCTTGGCTTGAGGACGATGCACAAGCTGGACCAACTTTAGCTGCAGGGACTTCTACCAGTACGAGCAGAGGGTGCAGGAACACCTAACACATGTGCCCCTAGTTTTATTGCTTTGATCTTTTTTGTCAAGTTTTTATGATGCAAAAGCAACTTCAATTTGTAGCAAAGACTTGGGGAATGTACTAGATGTTGAAATCAATAAAATTAAAGTTGCGAGTACTAAGAATTTTTTTTTCAGTCCCAAAAATGGTCCAAGTTGTAAAAGGGTATAATTTTGAGAAAAATCAACTTTTATTAAAACTTTTCAAAACTATTTTCAAAAACGATCACCACCTAACACGCACAAAATCAATCCTCAAGATGTGCAATCCCAAATCGTAGATCATAACTGCCCCTGAATGCATATCATCACTGCTATACGTTGTACAATGAGTCTTCTTCCCAAAATGAAGAGCACAACCCAGCTATGAAGATCATAACCAAGCTTATAAATACCTAACAAAGATGACCTAATCAAACAATTGGACATGCAGTTGAGTTGGAGATGATTACGGCCGAACTTTAGGATAAAGTTTTCTATGTATTCCAAAGATGGGAATCAAGCCTTGCGTAGTTTGGTTTAGGTTCACTCGAGTATTAACTCTCTCCTTTTACACTCTAACTTTTGCCAAAGTCGCCATTTCGAATTTTCAACCTTGCGAGCTCAGTTTTTCTTTATTTTTAATTTTTCATGCTCTAACTTTTGCCTAGGTCGCCCTCTCAGGGGTAGTATTTCTTCAACTTGCCCATGTTGATCAGTTGTGAAAACTCTAGACCATCCAAGTCCATGAGAATAATCGTCCCTTTTGACCAGATTGACTTGATGATGTAAGGACCAGTCCAGTTGGGTTCGAACTTGCCCCTAGGGTCATGGATGGGAGGTCAGTTGTCTTTCAGTACCATGTCCCTTTTTTTTTTCCAGATTTCTAGACTTAACTTTCTTGTTAAAAGTCCTGGCAATTCGGCGTTGGTAGCCTTGAACATGATACAATGCCCTTAGTCTTCTCTCATTAAACAACATCAATTCCTCAAATCTACTCTGTTGCCACTATGCCGCCACTATCTGACACTCATCCATAACCCGCAGCGAGGGTACTTCAATTCGATCGGCAAAACAACCTCCATCCCATAGACAAGAGAATATGGGGTTGTCCCTGTAGATGTTAGGATTGTGGTCTTATAGCCCCAGAGTGCACATGGCAATTTATCTGTCCAATCCCTATAGGTTTCCACCATCTTCTGCAGAATTCTCTTGATATTTTTGTTTCCAACCTCGATAACTCCATTGGTTTGTAGCCTATAGGTTGATGACTTATGGAAAGCCACGTTATATTTCTCAAACAAGTCTATCACCTCTTTCTTAAAGTGCGACCCATTATCGGAGATAATTTTAGTCAGAATTCCATACCAAGAAATGATGTTGTTTTTGATGAACTTAGCCACATGCGAGGCTTTCAATACAGAGTAGGACTGGGCCTCTACCTATTTCGTGAAGTAGCTGATTGCTACCAGGATAAATTCATGCCCGTTTGACTCATTTGGCATGACTACGCCGATAACGTCTATCCCGTAAATAGAAAATGGCCATGGTGAAGTCATGTTGTAGATCTTCGACAGCAGAATGTTCATGCGATTAGCATGAATCTGACACTTATGGCATCGCCAAACAAAACCAATGCAATCCTCTTCCATGGTGGACCAGTAGTAGCCTTGTCTAAGGATTTTCCAAGAGAGCATTACACCATTCATGTAGGCTCCGCACTCTCCTCCATAGATGGCCTCCATAAGACGCTTTGATTCATCTTCCTCAACACATAGCTTGTGCATCCCCAGATGACCTCTTTTGTACAACTTGCCTCCACAGATGATAAATTGGACGGCCAAACACCGTATTCCCCCTTTGTTCTTGACATTTTCTCCTCATGGATACACCTCATTGTCTAGGAAATTCCAAATATCGTAATACCAGGGATTCTTGTCTGAAGCCTTATCTATCACGGCAATGGTTTCATAGGCCGGCTTGTACTTCTGTTTAATAATTATCGGATGCATCCTGACTCCCAATGGAATGTCTACCATAGAAGATAGAGTTGCTAGTGCATCAACGAATCGCTTGTTTTCTCTTCGCAAATGGGTAAACATTAACTTCGCAAACGGGTAAACATTAACTTCGCAAACCTCAGAATCAACATATCCAAGACCTGATAGTAAACCTTCACTTTCCCTTCTTTAACCTGCCAATCTCTGTTGGCTTAAGACACAACCAAGTTCGAATCCCCAATGACGTCCAACCATTTTGCCCCTTATTCCAGGGCAGCTTCTAAACTAGCGATACACGCCTTATATTCTGCTTCGTTGTTGGATACTTTGAACCGAAGTTTGAAGGCTAAGGGTATATGGGAGTCATCAGGTGCTATTAGTAACACACCGATCCCATAACCGAATTGATTGGCTGCTTTATCAAAGAACATCGTCTATGTTTTCTCCTCTATTCACATAATATCTTCATCTGGGAATAAGTACTCCACCACTTCATCCCCCTCTACTAGGTGATTTGCCAGGAATTCCGCTACAGCTCTCCCTATAACCGACTTGCATGTAACATATGTAAGATCAATTTCAGAGAGAATAAGTAACCAACGAGCTAGCCTACCCCTAAGCACTGGTTTGTCAAAGAGATATTTGATGGGATCTAATCTCGACACCAGGATTATAGAGTGAGCTAACAGGTAGTGCCTCAACTTCCAGGTAGCCCATACTAAGGCTAGATAAGATTTCTCGAGGGGACTGTAACGGCTCTCGTAATCCAGCATTTTCTTGCTCATGTTGTAAACGGCTTTCTCCACCTTTGTCTCCGACTCCTGAGCTAACATACACCCCATGGTTGAGTTTGTCACCAACAAGTACAAAATCAATAGTTTTCCCAGTTCTAGAGGGAAATAACACAGGCAGATTCTACAGGTATTGCTTAACTTGTTCAAAAGCGAACTGACAGTGATCGCCCCATTGGAATCTCTTTCATTTCTTCAAGAGACCAAATAGTGGTTCACAAGTCAATGTTAGTTTTGAAATAAACCGCCTTATGAATTGCACTTTACCTAGAAAGCCACGCACCTCCTTTTGAGTCCTTGGTGGTGGCATTTCTAAGATGGCCATGATTTTCTAAGGATCTACCTCATTTCCTCTTTGTGTGATTAAGAGTCCCAGCATTTTTCCTGTTGTTACGCCAAAGGTGCATTTTTACGGGTGTAACCTCAATCTATACTCTCTGATACACTGAAAGAATTTCTCTAAGGCGGTGTAATGGCCCTTTCGATTTTTGGACTTGACAATCATATCATTTACATACACCTCAACCTCTTTGTGGATCATGTAGTGTAGAATAATAGTTGCAGCCATTTGATAAGTTGCCCTGGCATTCTTCAACCTAAACGACATGACTTGGTAGCAATAGGTGCCCCACGAAGTAGTGAAAGCTATCTTCTCCCTATCCTCGGGTGCCATCAAAATCTGGTTATACCCAGAAAACCCATCCATGAACGAGAGCAATACATGGCCCGCAGTGAAGTCTACCAACTTATCAATATGCGGCAGTGGAAAATTATCCTTCGGACTAGCCTTATTTAGATCCTTGAAGTCGACACAAACTTTGATTTTGCCATCCTTCTTTGGGACTAGAACAATATTGGCCAACCATGTCGGATACTCAGATACAAGTAAGAACCCTGCCTCAATCTATTTTGTAACTTCTTCCTTGATCTTATCTAGGTGAACTCTGCACAGCTTTTGCTTAACTGGCTGGACCTCAAGATCAAGAGGGATCCAGTGCTGTACAATCTCAGGATCGATTCCAGGCATGTCTTCGTAGGACCACGTGAAAATATCTTTGAAATCTTTTAGTAAAGCGATTAAATGCTTGCATTCCTCCAAAGACAACGTGGACCCGATCTGGACCAAGAGCAGATCCTTCTCAGTACGCACATTAATTAATACGATTTCATCTATACAGGGCTTAACATGCCTCTCCTCCTCATGATCAATCAAAATTTTCAGAACCCAAGGAATTTCTTTATTCCAATTTACCACTCGCAGAAGTACCAGACTCAGAGGAACTCGAATCTGACTCCGACTCCACAAACTCGGTGGAATTAGATCCGAACTAACTATCTGATCCAAAACTGTTGATGATGCCTTGCTTAAACTTCCAGACCAAGCGTAGAGCCTCAGACGCATCCATGATAAGACTAGTAAAATCCTCCACTGGGGTATCCCCGATCATTGAGATAGTAAAACGATCCTCCAAGTTGGTGGTCTCAGCTCCAGCAGTAGAACTTGTCAGCAAGTCAGCCAGTACTTTTCCTAATAGCTCCTCCTCTTCGATGTCCAAGCTTGCAACCCTTCCTTGACCTGTACCAATGCTTAGGTCTACATGCTCATCCTCCTCTTTCGGTAACTAGTGCCCAAAGAAGATTTTGAACCCAGGATACCTAGTCTTCGTCTCCCAATCATACCAAGGCTTTGGGAATCCACAGAAGGGGAAATCTTTCCCTTGGTAAACAAAACGTCTATTCAGGGTTCCTCGTATAGGTTTGTGGACTAACTCATACTGCTTCCCAGTCTTCCTTGCTTTGATTCTTCCTCTTAACTCCTCTTCCTTTCTTTGCCAATCTGCAGCGGTAGGTTTGTATCCCAGCCTAAAAGCGTGGAGATTATGGCTGATCTCCTTAGCAACAGTACCTCCCTATCTGCCACTTCGGCCTAGTCCTGATCCGGGCATATACCCCTGTTTGTTCATCATGTAAATGGATTGCGCACTCACGTAATTCCCCTCGTCTTCTGCCATGATGTTCTGGACCAGCTAAGCTTCTGCCATAGTGAAGATGAAGAGAAATACATCCTCTTCTCCGTGTATGATTCCCAGCACTGGTGTAGTATTTCCTTGGAGAGGGTGAATTGCAGAATTGCCATACACAGTTGCAATCCCACCTTGAAAGGGGTACTTCACCAGTTGGTGAACAATTGACGACACATGCTTCAACTGGTGGAGCCAGGTCCTTCCTAGTAGTAAGTTAAAGATTGCTGGTACATCCATGACGTGGAATTCCACCTCATGTTCAGACGGGCCAATCAGGATATGGCTTTTGAACGTTTCCATAACATCCCGGCTTTTATTATCGTAAGCTCGGACAACTTGGGTCGTCGGTGTAAAGTCAATCGGCCTCAAATCGATGGCATAGACAGTTCTCACTGGACATACATTGATCGCTGATCCGGTATCTACTAACACCACCAAAATCTATTTTTCCCGACTTTCCAGGGTTACATATAAATGACGGTTGTGGTTGGACCCCTCAGGGAGGCAATTCTTTATCCGTAAAGGATATTACTGGCATAACGTTCCCAGAGGTGACCAACGACACCAATTGTTCAGCGATGGTGTCAATAGGCAGTTTAGTCCAGTTCATTGCTTCGAGCAAGGCTTGTCTATGCTCCCAAGATGCCATTATTAGTCCCTAGATGGATATGTCGTCCTGGATCTTCTTTAGTTGTTTCAAGACCAGGTTTTCTTTAGCATCCTTCTCCTTTGCTTTCTCGGCCTCTCTGTTGGAAGATTCTAGCTGATCTAAAGTCAGGGTTTCAAAGTACCGACCACTACAGGTCAGATGATCAATCTCATCAGTATACCACGTATTATCAGAGATATCATTCTTCTACCCTTCATCTGTGTATGCATTGCTTAGATCGCTATCTTTCCACCACTCCCATGCAGTCATGGCTGGGCTGCTATCAGGTTCTATTTTGAGCATGTTAACATCATGTGCCCCATCATCATACCATCGTTTCTTTACCACAGCTCAGGTTTCAGCATCCTGGTACTTTCTGAGTTTCCTTAACATTTTCTTCCAATCACTGGGTTTCCACTTGATTTTCTTAGCGTTTTGAACACTACCGATTATAGACTCCTCTTCATTTTCAGCCTCTTCTTTTTCTTTTCCCCTTTTCTATTCCAGAGCTATCTTCGCCTGGATCTCCTTTATCATTTTCCTTTGAAATTGTTCTAGTGTCTGTTCTCTCTTAGTTAGTAGTGCAGCCTCAGCCTTGCCCCTAACAACAATTTCCTCTTCTGTCCCAGTCTCTCCTATCTATTCCTCCACATCTGAATATTCCTCACTCAACCATCCATTACTTATTTCTGGCTGGCTCGGATCCCACCATCCTATCTGTACACAGCTTGTATCTTCTTTCTCAAAGAAGTAAAGATCCTCTAAATCCTCTTCCAATTTTGCCAAATCCTCCTCTAGGTTTGCTAAGTCATTCAGGCCTTGCTCGGGCCAGTCATTATGATTCTACACCATTTGGTCTTCCCCGATAGCATTAATGCTGAGAAAGTCCGACAATATGACTATCGGCTTTGGCTGATCAGCAACGATGGTGTATAAACTGGGATCGTACTCTTCTGTGAGCGAGACCCCCTTCTCTATGACATGGGTATCAAGCGACCTTGTCTTTAGTGTATTTTCTTATTTCTCTGTTTCTACTACCACGAACTTGGATTGGGTTTGTGGCGTTAGATCCATTATGTACATGTCCATGCCTTCTGGAATGACCACCTCTGATTTTGGTAGGCATAATAAGGTAATATATGTGCTAGGGTCGAAGGTGGGCGGTAATGTATGGATGTGGTTAATTTTTCTGGGCGAGGGGACTTGGTTGTGTGCTGGAAGTGGGCTGGTTGTTACGTTGGGTTTGGAAGGTGGGCTGATAATTTTGCTGTCAATGAGATCTTGGATTCCATGATGTAGATGGTAGAACATGTCCGTGGGGTGGCCATGTTATTGGTGGAAGATACAATACTGGGTAGGGTCATGTTTAGGTAGCAATGGGTCTGGAAGTGGACAAGGATCGAGAGGCTTGAGATGCCCCATTTGCATTAATAGCTTGAGGGCTTGGGTTAGGCTCATATAGAGGGAAGTAAAAACTCTTCGATTCCGGCGTGGGCCGGTAGTTTGTGAAGGTTATGAGGTTGTGGCAGTAGCAAAAGGATTAGCCATTTTGGCTGATGAAACAATAGTACTGACATCCGTAGGTTGTGGAATAGTGCTACTGCAAGCATTGGTATTCCGAGAGAATGGCCTTTATTGCTGGTTCGCTTATTCTGTGGATGATATCCTTTTTGAATGCACTCTCAGTCTGGACCCCTAGCTCATGTAAGGAAGCAAATGTGGACAATGGAGCCACTATCATTCTCTTCAACATGTCTGGCTCAAGGTTCTGGACCACTAGCCTGACCTGTTCTCTTTCGGTAGGTCTATTTGTCATTCAGGCTGCCTTGGCTCTCCACCGGGCAACAAAATCGATGAACGATTCTTTGGGGTTCTGGGTAGTAGCCTCCAGCTCACTAATGGTTACTTCTATCTAGGTGTTACATGAATACTGATTAACAAACGCCACAGATAGCTCCTCCTCATTCCGCTTTGTTGAATCCTCTAACTTAGCATACCAGATAGCAGCCACATCAGACAAGGTTCTCTCAAACAAGGAAAGCTTTTGTGCCCTAGACAAACCCATGGGTCTTAATACATTTGAGAACAACCAGACATGCACAATCGAATCCCCGCTCCAATTGAATCTGTTGGGGTGGGGTATTTTAAATTTCTTTGGTAACCTGACTGAAGCCTCAGTATACCCATCTTTGATATCTGGAATGGAGTTGAAGCCCTGAGATTTCTATAATGCTTTCTCCAATCTAGCAATCTTGACTAAGGCCAGATCAATTTCATTGATATTAAAGGGAAAGATTCTTCCAAGAGGTTGAACCGGAGGCCGATAAGCTGGAGCTGAGAGAAACATGTCCTAAGGATCTAGGATTGGCAGATTTTCTACTAGTGGGGGTAGATCCGGGTTTGGCTGAGCAGCAGGGATCGGAAGCACGGTTGATGCTGATGCCCCAGATGTATGTCGTAGATCAGCAATAACTTCATCTTATGCAATCCTTTGGTTAACGGTGTCCACAGTTCTTTGGAAAATTGTCATCAGGGCAACAAATTCCTCCGTGTTCTGTGTTGTGTTCTACGCCTTTGCTAGTGTGGGTGATGCTGGTGAATTGATTGAGTGAGAACAGATAGGTGTCTGCGGAGTGCTTCGTATGGGTGCTACTGACTGTCTGTTACTTCTTCGTCGGGTGACTGGCGGAAGCGAGACTAACATGAGCTGACCACCAACAAGGTCCTGAGCTTTACAAAGCCTGCCAAAATGAGTCTACACAACTTGGGGAATATCAGGTCTTTTTGAAGCTTTGATGGTCATCTACCTAGCAAAAGAAATAAAGAAAAGCATAATCAAAATCGGACAGCACTTTGGCCGCAACTCACAACAATCATAACACATAGCTGAACTATAATCCCCACTGAACTCTGTTCTCAAACTCATACTGATATGAACCACTCCGCACAGTTTCACTGAAAAGGCACATATCAAGTAAAAAGAGCCAATACACCCTTATGAGGGGTTAGGGTTACCTTGTCCTAGATTTTTGGCATGATCTAGGCTGCACTATTTCAAACAATGAGTTTCACGACATCCTACAACTGGGTGGTATCCTGTCCTAAGTAGGAATAGTCACTATAGCCTCACTATATATAACTAGGTCAAACGGTCAAAAGGCTACCTCAGCAAGACTATCTAATATACCTCTCACACTTGACACCGAGAAGTGAAAGGAGAATCAAACGGTATAGCGGTAGTCCAAACCTAAGGGTTGTGTTCCCAACATGGCCGAGCCCACCACTGGTCAGCCTTTTGGCTAGCTTTTAGGCAAGCCTCCAGCAAACCGTCTAGGAATAGCAGTCGGCAAACACAATGACTTAGGCGCACCAAAGCAAATGCAATGCAAAGAACATATAAGTGTAGATAAAAGTTCACATCATGAATTTGTGTCAAGTTCTCTAATTCCCCAGCAGAGTTGCAAGAAACTGTAGGGCTTCTCGTCTTTCAAAAGGGGGCACGAAAAGTCGAGCTACACATACGTTGTGAAATGTATACTCATGTGAGTAGTTAGTAAGACTTTTGGTAATATTTTAGTATCCCTAACACAACTTGGTGAGAAGAAAAGAAATAATTGTGATTTTTGACATTTTTATTTGGCAGAATAATGATTAAAATGAGATCTATTGCCTTTTTATTTTATTTGCTTTAAATATAGAGGGGTAATTTAAGGATTATAAACTTTTTGTGAAGTGTAATTTTGGATTTCACTAAATCTCACCACTTTAGTGTGGACAAGGCACTTACCCAGTGGTTCATGTAGCTATTTCTTGGGACAATAAAAACGTCATAAATTTAGAATTCAAGTTGATAGAGTGCCAATAGGCCCTTTTATTATAATTTAACTTACTAATAAACCGAACCCCTTTTCAAGAAAAAGTGTCCACAATAGGCCACTATTATCTACACGTTTCCGGTAAGTCCAAATGTTCTATCTTTCCCCTTATACTTGTTGTTTGTTTGCACGCAAGTTGTTTGCGTAAATGTCTTTTAGAAGCTTACATTGACTATTTACAAATTTAAATGTCAATTGTAACGCCCTGGAAATGAACCACCCTGATCCCGTTCACCCGGACATTTCCAATATACGATCAACAACAAGAACGAGACAAAATAATGATGAAATAACATCAACAACATTCCTTCCCTTTTGAACGATTTCCAAGCTCTACAACTGTGACATCCCTGTTCTGTATTATGCTAATTGGCCCTTAAGTTGTTTATGGTTATGTGTTTAGCATGGTTTTGTATGCCATTATGTGAAAATATGTGGTTTTGAATTTCTATCTGTTCACCGTAGGAATATGTGTTTGATTTTACCGCTTCGGAAATTAAATTGGAGGCCTTATCGGCCACAGAACCCAAAATTGATTACGCCGTTGTGATTGGCATAATTTTTAGAGCCTACGGTGAAATTTAATTGAAAAATTGATTCGGGTTAGATTAAACCGATTAAATTGATGAATTAGAGCCCAACTACTTTATTATTATAATCTTGGCTTTAGTGGATTTTGTTGTCAAGCTTTAAACACTCAATCTCTCCCTCCCTAGCCTCATTTTGACTGATATTAAACTCAAAGAAGAGAAGAGAGGGCCGGTTGTAGAGAGAGAAAGGGAGAGACTTGTGTAATTTGGGCTCAAGACTTGGGAATTTGAAGATCTAGCTCAAGATTTGGCTAGAGCTTGAGGGTTGAAGCTCTTAAGTAAGTGAATTCATGGACTCTTGTTTGTAATTTGGTAAGTTCAAAGTTGATAGAATGTTAAAGAGCATGTAATAAGTTGATTTTTGTTGAGTTTGAAGTCTTGGAACTCATGAATGTAGAAATTACTTTGAATCTGCATGTTTGAGCTTGAAACACATGATTCATGTAGAGTTTTGGTTGAAACTCATGTTGTAATCGCCATTTTGTACCATCTAAGTTGAGAATGATGAGCATCTCCCACATGCATGTACAAATCATGGGAGTATAAGTCTTGAATGTTTGAATTTGAGCATGTTGTTGATGGGTTTTGAGATATTTTGGGACATGCATGTAGATAAATCATGAAATTGAGCTTCCTGGTGTTGTAATCTTGTATTAGTAGCATGTTAGCATGTGTAAATGTGTAATTTGAGCCATTGCATGCAAGTATTGTAGCTGGAAAACCGATTTGGAGCTCAAGACACAAATCTGGGAAACCCAGAATTTTGATGTCCGCTCGAGCGGGGTAATTGACGCTCGAGCGGGAAAATCGTGCTCCCAGCACTTTTGCAGAGTTGGATGTCCGCTCGAGGGGATACCTTACGCTCGAGCGTGGAGTTTGTAAAGACGCGGGCCTTCAGCTCGAGCGCTCTATTCCACACTCAAGCGCATTTTTCATGCAACCAGTACTTTTGCAGGCCTTAAGGGTCCGCTCGAGCAGGTAAGTACACGCTCGAGCGGGGACCCTAATTTCTAGAATTTTGTTCATGCGTTCTGTGTTTCGTTTTCCGTTCTCGTTTCCTCTTGTAAGCACTCTTAGGCGTGTGTTAAACATTATAAATGAGTTAATGAGATAAGAATAAAGCCTAAGGAGGAATATGTGAATTAAGGGACGGATTGAATTGTTCATGACCCTTTTGTGTGCATGGAATGTGTAGGGTCAAGCTCCAGGGCGAATCCACAAGCCGATCACTGTGAGTAATATCAATATTTGGAAGCTTGTCAATGTCCAATTGTTATTCCCTTATAAACGTTATGAGTTGTTAATTGGGATTGTGGACAAAAGTCTGACAGGAATATTTGAATGGACCAAAGGTCGTTTCGATGAATATGAACGGACCGATGGTCGTTCTGTCATATTTGTTGAGTAATTAGGCCGTTTTGACGTAAATGAATGGGCTAAAAGCCGTTTTGACATAAATGGATGGGCCGAAGGCCGTTTGACATAAATGAATGGGCCGGAGGCCGTTTTGACAAGAACAGAAACCTGAATGGGCCAAAGGCCAGCACGTTGGAACTACAGTCACTTGATCTAAATTTTGTATAAGTATATATATAATATACATGTTAAGTAGAAATGTGAATTGGGCCAAAGGCCGTTTGGAACATGTTGTTCTACATTGTTATGTAACTGTCATATTTGATATTATTCACTGGGCTATCGCTCACGCTCATTCATGTGTTTGTAGGTGAGCCAAGGGAAGTCCAAACCCAGCCCTAGTGAAGTCTGCTAGGAAAAAAAAATTCGAGTTTTGCGGAAGTCAGCCTTGCGTCTCACTCTTGAGACCTACCCTTGCCTTTTTGCTATGTAATTATATTTTGTCTTGCCGGCAAGGACTTTATGTATATCTGTAAATAGTCTGTCATAGGTTGACTCGTTTTGGATGATCCTGTCTGTAATGAATTTTGTGGAACTGTACTTTTGATGTGGGTTATTAACGTAACTGAATATGGTTTGTTTGATGTGCATATAAGCACGGCTCTATGGACAAAGTTTTAAATTTTTGCTTCCGTTTGGCCCCTCTACTCTGACAAGTCTTCTTCTTGTTTCGGTCTGAGGCCGTAGTTAATCACAGGATTACTGGCCGGTCATGTCCTTAACCCATAGGGGCGGGTTCGGGTCGTGACAACAACATTGTCTCTTTACAATCATGAATGAAAAAAATTGTTCAACAAGTAAGGAATGATACAACAAAATTAGTTATAAGTGAACTTTCCCTCAAGTTTCATTCCTTGTTACACCAAAATACAATTTGACATCTATTCACCAAAACCGCCTTAGGCATACACATAATATGATTTTAAGCAAAAGCTTTCACATCCTCAAAAGTTTTCTTCAACTCAAATAGTCACTTAGAAGGGGCTTCATCTTCATTTCCAAAAACTAGGTTAGTTTGCGGTCAACAAAAGCTCAGTAGGTAATACATTTAACTAGTTATAACATCAATTAAAAAACACATGATCAGGCAATGCAAATATTTGGTAAATTTTGTATATATAAGTGTATAAGTACATTTATGCATGAGTATGAAATGACAACGTTAAGATTGTTCATGGGAAGTAAATATACTATGACATCCCAAGTAAGAGCCGCAATTCAAAATACATACATAGATATAGATTTTGTATACTGAAAATAGTCCCACATTTTCCGACTCTAGAAACGGCAAGGGTGATAGGCACCCAAAACAATTTTCCCTTCCAAATTTACCGACTCGGGAAATGGTGGGGACGTGGATGCCCAAAACCATGTTTTTCCACATTTGCCAACTTAAAAAACGTTGGGCTTATGGACACCCAAAACCATTTTTCCACATTCATTCGACGATATGCGCAGATGAGGCAATTGGGCACCTTGACTCCCCATGCGGGTAATAATTACAATACATTACTCAACCCAAACCCAACTCACTACCCAAACTCATAGACTATTTACCCCCTTTCAACTTTCCACTGTTCGCACCATTATTGTATCATAAAAGAAATTTAATAATGCATATGATGCATGAATTTGTAAATTCTCATTTTTCTCTAAATGATTCCAATGCACAACAATTCACGCTTCAATCATAAGGATTATTTATTTAGCAATGATCACCAACTCAAGCTGTATACAGAAAAATATTTCAAATCATACCTTTTAACATCAAATTTAAGCAAATACCTTCAATTTCATGTTTTTGAAATCAATTAAGCAAAACCCATTTTTATTGAACAATTTCCAAAACTAGGGTTTATATAAAATTTTGAGATTTTCTTCCCTTTCATGAAATTGAAGCTAATGTTCATCACACACAACAATAATCATCAATAATAAGCACAAATCCTTCCATAACCTCGAAACATTGCTAACTTTTGTCTAATCCCTTCACTAACACAAAACAATCTCCCTCTATATATATTCACCTATATATATAATGAGTATCTAATGAAATTACCATATATGAGTTTCAAATTAAGGATATAACAAGTTAAAGACACCCTTACCTCAAGAGTGGAAGCTAAAGACAAGAGTCCATGTGAAACTGCAATAAAATCTCGAAACAATCGGTAAATAGCTTGAACTTCACTTGTTCTTCCATTATCTTGAAGGATCTTGGGTGAATCTAAGGCAAAATGTTGAGAAATCCAGGGTTTTGGGATTTAAGGTTTAGAATGGTTGTTTGGGAGAGAGAATCAATGGTGAAAGTGATGAGAAAATGAGTTGGATCTACTTTATAGTGAGTTGTCCTAAACAGACCGCTTGACCAAACATTCCATCGCTCGAGCGGACAGCACAATTTCGAAAGGATCGTTCGAGCGACCTTTCTACCGCTCAAGCGAAAAATAAGAGGTTCCAAAAGATTTGTAGAGCTACGGTGAAAATACTGGGAGCATGAAATTTGCACTCGAGAGACCACTTCACTGCTCGAGCTGTCTCTCCTGTAAAATGGAAAACAACTAAGAGCTAAGAATCTCCGCTCGAGCAACCAAATGACTGCTCGAGCGGTCCGCTAAAAATAGCTGTAAGAACCTACCCTCCTTAAAGAATTTCGTCCCCGAAATTTCTGTAGTTCCTGCCAAAACAATCCCAATGACTCTCAAGAAAAAGGAATGCTACACTTACAACAATCCCAATCGTCAAATTTTCATGCATTGGAAGTAGAATCAATCCAACATTCACATTACAACATATAATTTCAAGTTTTTTCGGGAATCAATACAAATTCATTGCTTCACTAACTAAGTCACAAAACATTATTACAACCAAGAAGGGTAACAAAATTACACACCGTTAAACAAGTCAAGATATTTTTCACGAACTTCAACTTCCCTTTCCCAAGTGGCTTATTCTACCCCATGATGATGCCATAGCACTTTGACTAGAGGTATAGTTTTACCTCTCAAAACTTGCTCTCGGGAGTCTATAATCTTCATTGGTCTCTCCTCATAGGAAACATTTTCATCTACTTCAAGGTTCATCTAGTCTAAGACATGAGATGGGTCGGGTTCATACTTGCGAAGCATTGAGATGTGAAACACGTTATGTTGTAGACACCCCAATTTTGACTGCTTGTAAGACTTAGGCGCTTTATTTTGAGCACTCGATGATGGCGATTACATTGAGTCAGTGATTTGAATTCTCAATCAAGGACTTTGAGTTCGAGCTCTAAACAATTCCAACCTGCCATACCTACTGTATTTCTACCCCAGAACTTCAGTTTTGCACCTTGTACCAAACTTGTATTGAACCTGAAAGTGAGGAACAATGGGCATACACTGACTTCCGACTGGAGACACCAAGGTCCGACCGGACCTCCTGGCTTTTTATGCAGATTGTACAGTAATCTGCTAGTTGCCCAATTCTACTGATATTTTGAGCAGCAACTCAAGTCCTATAAATAAGGGGCTCATCCTGCTGTAACAAGGGTTAGATATCAAGTATTAGAAAACAAGATCAAAGGTTAGAACAAATCAATATCAAGTGAGTTAGAAATATCAACAAGAGTCAGAAATATCAAGAGTGAGAAAAGATCGAAGCTACCATCCATCTTGTTCTTCCATAGCGTTAAAGCTCTCATATCATCCATATATACCATACAAGGGCTTGAACTTGGAACTTGATTTGAGAATCGAAAATCATAACTCAAACTTCAGGGTGCTTTGGAATCAAGTTTGGTTTACAACAAGAACACCTTCTCTACAAGAGGTAAAGCTTCCTTGCTTTTATTTCAATCTTTGTTCATCTTTTTCTTGTGTTTTCATACTATTTTTGGATTGTTTTAAGGGCTGAAACTTACCCAAAGGTGGAGGGGTTAATCACCTTTACTTAAGCCTTATTCCAAGCTTTTACCCTTGTGTTTCCCACTTGTTTTCCCTAATTTTTGCCACTATTTTGGGGCTGATTTGGGACTGATTTGGGACTGATTTGGGGCTATTTTTCAACATCTAAATATGTGATTTGAAGTTATAAAAGTGGGGGGGGGGGGAGAGGGGTAGCCACCCTTCCTTAAACTTGTTTACTAGCTTTAAGCTCTTTATATTTGTTCACCTTCGGTAGCTTAATTTCAGCACTATTTTATACTATTTAGGGGGCTATTTAATTTATTTCAATAATTTTGTTTTGCATATTATGTTTGTTTTGTAATAACCAATTAATCAACTTTGCATAATCATCTCTGCAATCTCCCTCCATTTTTTGATTATTTTGATTAAAAAGTCATGAAAAACTAAAGATTGTTATTGAAGTATAAGAAAGAAATTTTTCCATGCTTAATGATTTAATCTTTTTTGGAGGTTCATTACCAAAGGCATAAAACTTTTTCATGCTTAATGGTTTAATCTCTCGGAGGTTCATTACCAAAGGCATACAACTTTCTTATACTAAAGCCAATCTTTTTTTTTTTTAATTTCTTTTTATCACCAATGTGTTTACTTTTAAGGGACTAACTTTTCTAGTTAGACCCTCCCTTGGAAATCACTAAGGAAAGTGTCATTATAGCTTATGATCAAGTTTGGATTTCAAGTCATTATCGCTTACTTTGGGTTTTTCTAAGTCATTATCACTCTTTTGAGTTTGACTAGTCCTTGTTCTGCATCTTGGGTTTGACTTGAAATCCCTTATCGCTTGAAAATGAGTTTGACTCTTTCTTTGTAATTTCCCCTGAAGAAAATAAGGATTATTTTCTCGGGTTAAGTCGATACTTGTTTCTCTTTATTGTATTTCGGACTTAATGGACGTAAATATCACTTTGGACTTAATGGATTAAAGAAAAGGAACGGTAATATAAAAGAGGCTAATAAAATTGAGTTTAAAATGAATCAACCGACATAAAGAATCAATATGATTGATTGGATTTGGTCGGACGTTATACCGAGTTTATCGTGTCAAGGCTTGTCTTACATCAATTCATGATGTTTTGATGAATCTTGAAGCGTCTTTACGACTAGACGTTATGCCAAAGTCTATTGTGTCAAGGCTCATCTTACATCAATTCATGACATTTCGATGAACCATGAAGCATCTTTACTTCCCTTCTTGATATCACTTCATGATAGGAGGGAGGGGTGGTTGTTATGCATTGCCTTTATTGATCTTTGTCTTATCCTGTCCAAAATCATCTTGCAAATCAACTTGTAACCATATATGGTTTGGGAACAAAGTTCACTCCTCTCTTGAGTATTTTCTATGATAGAAAAGAGTAGAAGAGACAAATATAGCCAGGAATACACTGTCTGTACTGTTTCACCTTAGGCCCAAAAAAAAAAAAAAAAAAAAAAAACAGATTTTCCACAAGAAAACAAGGTATGATTGGATTTATTTAGGGCTCGACTGAGTCGTATTTTGGGTTGATAAGGCTCCAATAAATTGCAAACAATACACTTTTGTTTGAAAGCAATGATAGGGTGAAACAAAACAGTTCCCAACAAGACAGACAGAGTAATTCCTGAGGAGCATCACAAAATCATTGCATATTTGTTGTAATAAATTAGACAACCCCTTTTAGTAATTATTCATTCGCATTTGTAATAATTATTTATTCGGACACTTGGACATTCGGACCCTCTTTCGCAAGGACAAATATGGAATAAGTTGTATGTCTTCCAACCCCCATTCTTTCTCCCTTTTATTTATCTACTTATGATGGTTAGCATAGGGACATCATATTTTCAAATTAGCATTTCCATGACTTGCATCTATTCATTTTGCATGCATAAAAGTTTGGCTTATCATATTATTCAAATGTCAAATTCAAACTCTTTACTTGAATACGTGCTCTATCACATGCCTTGAATTGACTCGCATGCCATGTTAGTAGCCGAGCTTATTACTTGTATGTTGTATGTGTTGCATTAGTCATGTTGCATAGTTAGGATCATGCATTTTTCTAACTAGTTTCTCTTTTGGCTTGGAGTACGAGGTAAGTTTTTATACTTTAGCATATTGCATAAGTGTCATTGCTGTCATATCAAACATACTACCATGAGGTTAAATGCTTAATTGATAAACTGCTTGAATGCTTGTGGATGAAGGCTATTTGCTTAAATTGGAATAATTTGAATAATGTTCATATGCGATCACTTTTCAAGTGGTACATATTCAAAACACTTTTTTTTTTTTTCAAAATGAACATGATTCAAGTGTTCCAATGTTTGCAAAATTAGTTTATACTTGTATGCATCACATAGTAAAGTTATCCTGACAATCAAAATAAGAACATATATTGTGCATAAGAAGCACATCATGATTAGTAGAAGTCGATCTTTGATCGGGTGAGTGGGGTGCTCAATTAATGATCTTCCCCTCTCATACCTAAGTTTCCAAACCAAGACACTTTGGTGACGACAGATTAATGGCCCTTGGCATGAGTCATGGGTTTCCTAAATTTTCCAAAAATATTTAGGTGGTGACTTTGAAATCTAGCAATGCAGTCTATTTTTGGCATTTGATTCAAACATTGATTTTCCAAAAAGAAATGCTGGATTTGGACTCTTTTTGTGTTTTCACTATTTCACATTGCACTTGTGAAATCAGATTCAGAACCACTAGTGGAGTCCAAACTGTAAGGGCTATTCATTCTTTCGAAAGGAAGCACGAAAAGTTCGAGCTTCACATGTATCCCGGATAATTATGGGGGCAAGGCAAGGCGATAGACAACTTCTTCCATTCGTTCAATGATATTAAAGGGACCGATGAACCTTGGTGATAACTTTCCGCTTTGGCCAAATCTCATCAAACCTTTTCTAGGTGATATCTTCAAAAACACATGGTCACCTACTTCAAAAGACAAGTGTCGTCTTCTCCTATCTTCATAGCTTTTTTGCTAGCTTTGTGCCGTGATTAACCTTTTTTGAATGATAGTTGCTTTTCTATGATTTCACGAACCAAATCTGGTCCAAGCATGGGTGAATCTCCTACCTCAGCCGAACACACCGGTGACCTACAAGGACGCCCATACAGGGCTTCAAAGGGTGCCGTCCTAATACTAGTCTGAAAGCTATTATTGTAGGCAAACTCAGCTAATAACAAATATTTCTCCCATGAACCTTTGAAGTCTAGTATACAAGCTCTCAACATGTCTTCTACAATTTCAATGGTACATTCAGACTGACCATCGGTTTGAGGATGGTAAGCAGTACTAAAGGTCAACTGAGTCCCCATAACAGTTTGTAAGCTTTGCCATAACCGTACAGTGAAGCGAGGGTCTCTATCTGAGACAATGCTCACTGGAACCCCATGAAGCCGAACAATCTCCCTAACATAGAGTTCTACTAGGTAATCCACTGAGTCACACATACACATCACTAGAAAAATGTGTCGACTTAGTTAGTCAGTCTACTATGACCCAAACAGCGTCATTACTCTTCAGAGTTCAAGGAAGGCCCAAAACAAAATCCAATGTGATTTGTTCCCACTTCCATTCAGCTACAAGTAAGGGTTATAACAACCCGACTAGCCTTTGATGCTCTACTTTGACTTGTTGGCAAGCTAGGCATTTAGACACAAATAAGGCTACATCCTCCTTTATGCCCTTCCACCAAAATTGACGGCTCAAATCACGATACATTTTTGTGCCTCTGAGATGGACCGTAACATGAGAGTGATGAAACTCTCGAAGTACGTCATCTCTACAAGATTTTGGTACAAAAGGGCAATCTGCATATCAAATGCTGGAGTCAGAATGCACCCTCAGCCCTTTTTGTTCTTTCCCTTGCAAGATTTTCTCTTTAATTGCTTCAACTTTCATATCATTTTGTTGTGATTCAAAAACCCACGTGACTAGTGTTGGTTGAGCTAGAATTGAAAACAAGGTGGCTTGACTAGATCTTTCTCCAAGTTGTACCTCAAGCTCACTTAGTTCACCCAACATTTTCTATTCCCTCATGACAAGGCTAGCAACCGAACTCATTGACTTTCTACTCAAGGCGTTGGCCACCACATTGGCCTTCCCAAGATGATAATGCAATTCGAAGTCATAGTCTTCCATGTATTCCATCCACATTTTTTGACGCAAATTCAAATCTTTCTTGGAGAATAAATACTTTAGACTCTTATGGTCTGAGAATGCATCAAATTTCTCTTTGTAAAGATAGTGTCTCCGAAGCTTGAAAACAAAAATGACTGCGGCTAATTCAAGATCATGAGTGGAGTAGTTTCTCTCTTGAGTTTTTAGTTAACGTGAACCTTATGCCACAACTTTACCTTCTTGCAACAAGACACATCCCAATCCTTCTCTAGAACCATCGCAGTAAACCATACAACCAAATCCTCTCTTTGGGATAATTAACATTGGTGCTGAGGTCAATCTAGTTTTCAATTCTCAGAAGGACTTTTCACATGATTCATGCCAAACGAATTTCACCTCTTTTCTAGTCAACTTGGTTAGTGATGCGGCTAGGATGCAAAAAAATCCTTCACAAACCGTCTATAGTACCCGACAAGACCCAAAAAGCTACGAATCTCAAAAACATTCTTAGGTCATTCCCACTTCAACATTGCTTCTATTTTTGAAGAATCTACCGTGACTCCCTCTCTTGAGACAAGATGGCCCAAAAACTTCACTTTCGAAAGCCAAGACTCACACTTTTCAAATCTAGTGTACAATTGGTGTTCCCGAAGCAATTTTAAAACAATGTAAAGATGCTTCTCGTGCTCCTCTTCAGAAGGTGAATAGATAAGGATATTGTCCACAAAGACTACCAAAAACTTATCAAGATTGTAACAACCCTCACTTTATCCTAGTCATGCTCACGTGCATTTGCATGATCTTTGTCTTGATTAAGCTTGCATTTTTGCAGACCATGATTTGTTTTGTTTAAGTGTTGCTTGCATGCCTAGTTTCTTGCTTGGTGTGTGTTAAGCCGAGGTCATCCTAAGCCTAGGTCACACCCTTGAACCTCTTATATCTAGGATCATCTTGGAACCACTTTGGTTGACCTCCACCTTCGCCCTGGCATATTGGCCGAGATGTAATCATCTAGGCCGAGGTGTGCATCACCTAGGCCGAGGTGTGTATCATCTAGGCTGAGATGTTATCATCTAGACATCCTAGATCCTTGATCCTTGCACCTAGTGATCTTGTTCTTGACCGGTATAACCTAGGCCGAGGTGTGGCACATCTAGGCCGAGGTGTGGAACATTTGGACCATGTGTTATCCTTTCTAGCCGAGATTATTGGGACCCCTTTTGCTGAAGCCGATGTTCTAACCCGAGATCCTCGCCTTACCAGAGTGCCCTTGCCACCTTGCTTGTTATACACACTTTGTCATGCTCTTGTCTTGTCATTCAGTCACCTTTTTGAGGAGAGCCAACCAGTCGTTGCCACGTGTCCTAGCAAAGGATTAAGTCTGCTGGCAGTAGAGAAAACATATCATTTTGTGTCATATCTTTTGCATTGTAGAGAGAGAAGCTCTAGGGAGAGGAAGAGATGTTTAGAGTGCCAAATCTAGATTCCAAGCTTGATCTTTAGAGTTTGAACCGTTAGATCCGTGTCTTAAGGTCAGATTCTTGATCCACTCTTGTTGTTCTTTATGTTAATCTAATCACATTGCATGATCTAACATGATTCATGAGCCATGCATTGATTTAAAGTTTGTTTTAGAATTAGAAAATGATGTTCCTGTGTTCTTGAAGAAAACCCATGTTTTGATCCGAAAGTTTGTATCAAGATCCGTGTTTTTGTGTTTGTTTTCTTAAAATCTTCAAGTATGGGTACCCAGGTCCATGTTTTCGAACTCACCTCACGAAATCTCAAATTTTGAATAAAGAAGCTATGATTTTAGCATTCATGTTCTTCATGATCTTGTTTTCATGTTCTTCATGTTCATCAAGAGGGAAACCCAGATTTTCCCCGACTTCATTTCCTTAAATGTGGTCATCGGAACCACACCTCGGCCGAGAGGTGTGGGACCTTGGCCAAGACCTAGTTGGTACCCAGCATGTTTTCCCGAGATGAGGAACAGTGTTTTAACTCCCAACACATGTTTTGCTTTGTCTCGACTTGGTTTTAGAAAGAAATGCCGGGATCATTTACACTCATGCAAGACTTGTTTCAGGAAATGCATTTCGTATCCATCTTTGAGCATCCCTTCTTGTCTTCTTGAAGTGCATTCAATGGGATTTATTATGTACTTGTAGGCCTTGGATCCTTGCTTGAAATCCCCACACCCGAAGAGCTATGCGAGTGGTATTTTTAATAAAGCTATGTTATAAAGTTTTGATAAAGCTTTGCTTTGTTTTGGAAAAGTATTTGATCAAGCATGAATGATTATCCCCTAGTTTTTGTATCACGTATTATCTTGTTTTGATGACATTCTAGGAAAAGTCCTTAGTGCTAGGGGATTACAATGCAACTAGTACCCTTGTTTTGAAAGTCCTTAGTGCTAGGGGACTATAATGTAACTAGAACCCTTGTTTTGAAAGTCCTTAGTGCTAGGGGACTATAATGCAACTAGCACCCTTGTTTGAGATATCTCATTTGTCTTGCCACTGACGGTTTACCGCGTGGGTTTGTCCGGAATGTCATCCCTTGTATTATATTGATGCTACTAAGCATCCCTTGAAGCTTTGAAAGATTTGATAGATGAACTTGGTTCATCCCTTGATTTTGCACAAGTTATAATATGTATTGTTTTGATAAAGATCTCGGATATCTTTCATTTAACCCTTTATTACTAATATCATTCACTGAGTATCCAAGCTCACCCTCTCCTTATATATATGTAGGTGACTAGCAAGAAGGCGGCGACGCCTAGATGATTATATGCAAGCTTGTTTTGGATTCATATTTTGTAGCATCTTGAAGATTATGCTTCTTAGCTTAGCAGTTTATGTCTTTTGTATATGTCAGCTTGAGAAGCCTTTTGATCAAGATGTATTATGTACTTTATTTTATTCGTATCCAAGTTGTAAACCATGTTAAAATGTATGTCATCTCATTTAATCTATGCACAGCTCTTATGGACTAATTAGTTTTAAATTTATTGCTTCCGCACATGTAAGCCCCATATGTATACTCTGATTGTGTGTGAATCTTTGTAAGTTGGCCTTTGGTAATCTCGGATTACTGGCTATCATGGCACCATTCTACTAGGGGCGGAATGGGGTCATGACAGATTGGTATCAGAGCACCAGTTCCTTATAGTACGGTATTCACACACTTTTAGTCCTAAAGAGCGTAGGATTTCCCTTAGAATGATATTAGGATTGCATCATATTGCTTGCTACTTGATAAGGTGTGCATCATCTCGGCATGATTATTGTTACTTGCATACATGTCTATTGTTCATTTTGTTTTAAAGTCACATTTTGCATACTCTTAGCATCATGAGAAGGGGTAGACCTCTAGTTGGCCGAGATCATCCCGAGGACAGATTGGACAAACTAGAGAGATTGGTCGAAGGTTTGGTCCGTGAGTTGAGACAACCTAGACCACAAGACACCAGTACCACCTCTACTCAGGCCGAGCAGACAAACGGCCGAAATGCAGTTCCACCTCCACATCCTCCAGTACCGCAAGTGCCTCCGCAACCAGCTTTATATAGGGACGACACGATAACTTTGATCAAAGAGTTCAAGAAAATGAACCTGCCGAGATTCCAAGGGGGGTATCGAGCCGATGAAAGGCGAAGCATGGGTTTTAGAGATAGAGAAGTTGTTCAAGATTTTCCCTAACACCAATGCCCAGAAGGTGTCATTAGCAGCATTCACATTGGACGACGATGCTCGTAGGTGGTGGATGATGATCCGAGAAGGCAATCCAGGTTTGACTTGGGCCAAATTTTTAGAGTTGTTTTGTAACAAGCATTTTCCCCTTAGTGTCTAAGATCGCAAGACCACGGAGTTCCAGACTCTGACACAAGGCAACAAGATAGTGGCAGAATACGACCGTGCTTTTACCGAGTTGGCGAGATATGCGCCTCACATGGTCAATGACGAATATAGAAAAGCTAGGAAGTTTGAAAGTGGGTTGCGTGGGCCGATACAGGAACGAGTTAACATGCTCAACATGCCGACTTACGCCGGGGTGTTAGACAAGGCCATCCTAGCAGAAGCTAACTTGAATCGATACTAGAGTTCAGCAAAGAGCTAGAGGAAGAGGCAAAACTATGAGAATCGCCGAGTACCATTTAATGCCAAGAAGAAGGCGAATGTGGGCAGTCCCAGCAACTCAAATTAGGAAGGTAATACCAAACCGACGTGTGCCAGTTATGGGAAGCCACATTTTGGGGTCTGTCGTTGGGCGTCAGGAGCTTGCTTTGAATGTGGCGAGATAGGCCATCATGTGAAGGACTGTCCGAAGACAAAGGCTGACGATGGTAAGAAGAATGGGAACACATCGGGCTCTGCACAAAAAAACAACGTCGAAAAGGCACAGGCGAGATAGGGCAGAGTTTTTGCATTAGTGCCGAGACAGTAGTGTTAGGTACCCTTCCAATTTGCTCTCAAGATACATACATATTGATTGATTCGGGTTCTACACATTCATTTGCATCTGCTAAATTTGCCGACAAGTTGAATAGGGAACAGAACCCCTTGGTTATGTGTTATCTGTAACGCCCTCAAAAAAAGCAACATTAAACCCATCGGATAAGACATGCATTTACATATAAACTAACCACATTCTTTTATTCATTAGAGTTCCATTACTTAAGTATTACATGTTAACATCATAACAAAATGCCCTACGGGCTTACAGCTTTCCAAGTTAACACTTGGTTACAACAAAAGAGTACTAACTCGTTTACACATTAAGCCCTAGGCTTGAAGTTACATGTAATACATCAAAAGTTAAGCGACAAAAGTATGTCCGCCTCTAGCCTCCCAAGCTATGTCCTTGGACAGACTGGGATGACGGCACCTGAAAATGATATCCCCATATAGGGTGAGCCACAACCCAGTAGAAATACACTAAACCAACCATGAACAACAACTAAAATATTAGCAATTGATAGATGGTCAACACTGATACAATCACATAAATAACATATCACATATTTATGTATATAAAACTTATGAGATCCTAAGGTCTCTAAAACCCATCAATTTCCCTTTTTCAAACGAATAAGCATGACTAAGCCTCTAATCATGCGTTCTCCAGAATATTGTATCAACTATATCTCACATTCAGATAAGCATAAAGAGCCTATATCCACACATTCCAAAGCATAAGGCATATAAGCTCGTATCTTCACTTCTTTAGACAAGGCATATGAGCTGTATATACGGAGTTAATTCCCCCTAATCTTCTGTTCCAACACTATCGGTTTTAGGAGGTACATCCCCTGATCTTCCCCTAAACCGCGGAGTTATAATATCTCCTCCTTCTACACTAACGTATACAAAACACATGTGGCTTCTATGGATAAATCACTCCAATTTCATAATCAATTAATTTGTATCTATGCAACCGGTCCAAGTTCCATGACAAACTCATTGATTAGTTTCAGTTTGCGACTAATTCATCATCCGACATTTGGTTCTACCAACATCCATTCCGCATACCGACTGAGACGCACTCCACCGATAGCCAAAGGCAATTATTTTCTAAACAAAGAAAAAAAAATAAAAATTGCACAACTGGATATTTAATTCAATACATTTCATTTCTTCATTCTTCTCATATTAATTATCCCAATTCAAGTAAAACCATGTTAGTTAGGTTCAAATATATATCTCCATAACTCTGAACATGATTCAACCTGTAGGTACCCAAGTGTTCCATCAATGAATATAAACACTCTACTTCCTATTTTTTCCATTGGGTCCATAACATCTGCATGCTAAGTATTACATTATGAATAAGAACCCACCTACCAAACACAATTTGTAAAATCTCACTCAAAGCCCCTAAACCTTTCAATACAGAAAAATACATACCAAACACCAAAGTCTCAACAGTCTCAAAATACCAAGACATTTAAACGCACAAAAACCCATAGAGAGGAGTAGGATATCCCTACCTTAAATTTTGCCATAAAAGGAGATGAAGACTTCGAAGATCAACTTGCTCCAAATCCAAACTTTTTCAAGATATTCAATCGACACTAAGCTGCCAAAGCCTCTATCTTTTTAACAAAGGCCTAGGACCATAGATTCACACCCTTAGTGGAGTCAAAGTCTTACGAGAGAGTGGCAGTTTTAAGAGAGAGAGGCGAAAGTCGGATTATTAGGTTTTGAGCTCAAAAATAAAGGAGAAGGCAGAACCTGAAAAAAGTGATGAATTAAGACGCTCTTGTACACGCATGAATGTATCAAAACATGACGCATCGCATCGACAGCGAATGAAACGACATTGGATCGCTCGAGCGACCAAGTCACATCATTGAACCAACTTCTTCGCTCGAGGCCAAGAAGTTCCTTCAGATCGAGCGATGAAATCCAGACCGGAGCTCGGAGCGAACGGATAGCTTCAGTCGTCGATGTCCCGCGGAAAGCACAGGCTCTGTATGGTCAGAACACAGTCGCAACACAAGACTCTCGGCTCGGAACAACAGCGACCAACTCCTCGCTCAGAGCGAAGGACCCAAAATTGGGCAGCAACACAGCTAGGCTCCAAACACAACCAACCCTGTATGACAAAACCTGCCCAACACATCCCATAACTTAATATACAACGTACAAAGGATGCAAACACGATAATAAACAACAACGCATACATCACTGGACACATGTCCCGATCACTGTAAACAAGCGGTAAACCGGGATCAACTATATTAATCTGTGTCTACTCCCTCTGGGAGAACATGACTGTTGCATCTACTTATAGGGCATGTGTTGTTGTGTTGGACGCGTGAGAGTTATTATTTGATTTGATGTGGTGTAACATCACTTTGATGTCATATGGGAATGGATTAGTTAGTAGGAAATCCATGGCATCCATTAATTGTTTCCCAAAAAGTGTCACATTTGGAAAACGCCTCAAACCAAGCGAGGTTACGTTTTTTCAGAGTAAAGGAGTAGTTTCCACTTACTTGAATCTCCATCCATGAAGGCCTATAAGTTGATTCAATAAGGGTGTCAAGTGTATTTGTGTAGTAATACTAAGCAATGCTTAAGTGGAATACGTTGAATTTGGCCGACACCCAGTTTTTAAGGAATTTCCCGACAATCTTTCCAAATGATTTGGCCTGGCCACTTAGTCGTAGACGAGTAGACTTACTGTTAACGGTTATGCGGGAACCCAACCTATTCTCCAAAAACACCCTCTAGAATGGCCCCAGCTGAGCTTAGGAGTTTGATAGCTACAATCACAAGAGTTTTGTTAGATAAGGCTTTTTAGGCCAAGCACTCTTTCCTTGGGGAGCACCAGTTCTCTTTGTGAAGAAAAAGGCTGGTACGGCTTCGTCTTTGTATTGATTAATCGAGAAGCTGAACAAGTAACCATTAGAATAAGTACCATTGCC
>NW_021026153.1:866974-895045 GCF_004153795.1 Camellia sinensis
AACAACAGATTGTGCCAAATAATCATGCCAAGCAAAAACTCAAAGTTCTCAATTTCAGATGTCACAATTTCGGGACTTTAACCAGGTCTTCCGCTCGAGCGTAAAACACCCCGCTCGAGCGGCCACTCACAGACTTCCGCTCGAGCGGCCAACCTCCCGCTCGAGCGCAGAATGCACTCGCCCAGCACTTTTGCAGAACCAGGCCTCCGCTCGAGCTCCCAACCCTACGCTCGAGCGTACAACACTGCACAACAATTACTGAATGGGTGTAATCTACGCTCGAGCGCCAACACCTCCGCTCGAGCTTACAGGCCAAAAATCTGGGCAACTAGTTTTGGTTTCTAAACTCAACCAACCTGAAACAAATCCGCCCAACACATCCTATAACTCGATATACAAGGTACAAAGGATGCAAACACGATAATAAACAACAACCAACATCCACGGACACATGTCCGGATCACTGTACAACAAGGGTAAACCCGGGATCACTATATTATCTGTGTCTACTCCATCTGGGAGAACTATGACTGTTGCATCCACTTATAGGGCATGTGTTGTTGTGATTGAGGGTGTAGAGTTATTATTTGATTTGATGTCGTTGAACATAACTCACTTTGATGTCATATTGGGAATGGATTAGTTAGTAGGAAATCATGCATCCATTAATTGTGTTTCCAAAAGTGTCACATTGAAACCCTCAAACCAAGCCGAGGTTACGTTTCAGAGTAAAGGAGTAGTATCTCCACCTTACTTGATCTCATCCATGAAGGCCTATAAGTTGATTCAAAAAGGGTGTCAAGGTTATTTGTGTAGTATACTAAGCAATCTAAGTGGAAACGTTGAATTGGCCGACATCCCAGTTGTTAAGGAATTCCCCGACATCTTTCCAAATGATTTGCCTGGCCACTTAGTCGATAGAGAAGTAGACTTTACTGTTAACGTTATGCGGGAACCCAACCTATCTCCAAAACACCCTATAGAATGGCCCCAGCTGAGCTTAAGGAGTTGAAGCTACAATCACAAGAGTTGTTAGATAAGGGCTTTATTAGGCCAAGCACTTTCCCTTGGGGAGCACCAGTTCTATTTGTGAAGAAAAAGGCTGGTACGCTTCGTCTTTGTATTGATTATCGAGAACTGAACAAGGTAACCATTAAGAATAAGTACCCATTGCCGAGGATCGATGATTTGCTTGATCAACTACAAGGAGCACGAGTGTTTTCAAAAATCGATCTCAGGTCGGGCTATCATCAGCTCGAGGTTAAAGCCGAGGATGTTGAGAAGACTGCTTTTCGGACAAGATATGTCCACTACGAATTTTTGGTAATGCCTTTTGGAGTGACTAATTCTCCTGCAGCATTCATGGATTTGATGAATAGAGTCTTTAAGCCTTACCTAGATGAGTTTGTAGTTGTTTTCATCGATGATATATTGATTTATTCCAAGAGTGAAGTTGAGCATGAGAAGCATTTGAGACTTGCCCTACAGATTTTGAGAGACAGGAAATTGTATGCTAAGCTTAGCAAGTGTGAGTTTTGACTTTCCAGTATTTCATTTTTGGGACATGTGATTAATGAAGAAGGTATTTCGGTTGATCTTGGCAAAATTGAAGCGATCGTGAATTGGCTGACACTGACTAATGTGTCTGAGGTTCATAGTTTCCTGGGTTTGGCAGGCTATTATAGAAAGTTTGTGGTGGACTTCTCAAAGATTGCAGTACCATTGACACAATTGACTCATAAGGGAGTGACGTATGAACGGACTGAGGTTAGAGAATCAGCCTTCCAGGAACTCAAGACGAGGTTAGTTACAGCACCAGTTCTTGTACTACCATCAGGTAATGAGGAATTTCAGATTTATAGTGATGCTTCACATAAGGGTTTGGGTTGTGTATTAATGCAAGGGGGTAAAGTCATAGCATATGCATCTCGTCAATTAAAACCTCATGAAAAGAACTATCCTACCCATGATCTTGAACTAGCAGCCGTGGTGTGTGCTTTGAAGATTTGGTGTCATTACTTGTATGGAGCTTCTTGTCAAGTTTTTACAGATCACAATAGCCTAAAGTACTTGTTCACTCAGAAAGAATTGAATATGAGGCGGAGAAGATGGCTTGAGTTATTGAAAGACTACGATATGCAGATTCAGTACCATCCGGGTAGAGCAAACTTAGTGGCCGACGCATTGAGCAGGAAGTTAGTTGGAATTTGGCATGTTTGGCAATGATTTCAGTAGAGCCGACTATTATTGAGGAGGTAAAGACAAGGCAGAGGGAGGATGAATTCTTCAGGAAGGTAATTGATGAGTTTGTCACCAAGCCGAGGCCAGGATATACCATTGAGAATCAGGTGCTTAAGTTTGACGGATGATTGTACGTGGCCGACGTCCCAGAACTGAAAAGGAGAATTTTGCAGGAATTTCATGGTTCCAGATTTGCAATATATCCAGAGAACACCAAGATGTATCAAAATGTGAAGCAAACCTTTTGGTGGCCACATATGAAAAGAGAAATAGCCGAGTTTGTATCCCAGTGTTTATATTGTCAACAAGTGAAAGCAGAGCATCAGAGCCTAGCAGGACTTCTTCAACCTTTGTCAATTCCTGAGTGGAAATGGGAGCACATCTCCATGGATTTTGTAATAGGGTTGCCAAGGACGCAAAAGGGTATGGATTCAATTTGAGTTATAGTTGATAGATTAACTAAGTCAGCACACTTCTTGCCTGTTAAGACTTCCTTTAATGCCGATTGACTTGCTTTGTTGTATATGAATGAGATTGTTAGACTTCATGGAGTGCCGATGTCCATTGTGTTAGACCGAGATCCGAAGCTTGTTTCTAGATTTTGGCAAAGCCTACAAAGAGCTTTGGGAGCCGAGTTGAGGTTTACAACAACTTTTCATCCCCAGACCGATGGGCAAACAGAGAGAACAATTCAGACACTTGAAGATATGCTTAGACTATGTGTATTGGATTTCAAGGGAAGTTGGGAAGTGCATTTTCCATTAGTAGAATTCGCCTACAACAATAGTTATCAAGCTAGCATTGGCATGGCGCCGTATGAAGCTTTGTATGGAAGGAAGTGCAGATCGCCGATATGTTGGACCGAGGTAGGAGATAAAGCTTTGATTGGTCCCGAGTTAGTTCAAGTGACAACTGAGAAGATTAAGCTTATTCAGTAGAGAATTAGAACTGCTCAGAGTCGACAGAAGAGTTACGCCGACCAGAGGAGAAGAGAATTAGAATTTGAAGTTGGGGATCATGTATTCCTGAAGATTTTGCCGATGAAAGGAGTTTTAAGATTTGGGAAGAAAGGTAAATTAGCACCTCGTTATATTGGACCATTTGAAATTCTTGAGAAAGTTAACCCCGTTGCTTATAGACTTGCTTTGCCACCAGAACTAAGTCAAGTCCACAATGTATTTCATGTTTCGATGTTGAGGAAGTATATTTGAGACCCATTGCATGTGATTGATCATTTCGAGATTGTGATTAATGAAGATTTGGGTTACGAGGAGAAGCCGATACGGATTCTTGATAGGCAAGTGAAACAGTTGAGGAACAAGTCAATACCGATGGTGAAAGTTGAATGAAATGAGCATTATGGCAAGGAGGCTACATGGGAAATGGAAGAAGAAACGAAAATCCGACATCCGGAGTTGTTTGTGGGACAAGGTAACTCAAGTTTGGGGACCAAACTTCTTTAAGGGGGGAAGGATGTAACAACCCTCACTTTATCCTAGTCATGCTCACGTGCATTTGAATGATCTTTGTCTTGATTAAGCTTGCATTTTTGCAGACCTTGATTTGTTTTGTTTAAGTGTTGCTTGCATGCCTTGTTTCTTGCTTGGTGTGTGTTAAACCGAGGTCATCCTAAGCCTAGGTCACACCCTTGAACCTCTTATATCTAGGACCATCTTGGAACCACTTTGGTTGACCTCCACCTTCGCCCTGGCATATTGGCTAAGATGTAATCATCTAGACCGAGGTGTGCATCACCTAGGCCGAGGTGTGTATCATCTAGAACGAGATGTTATCATCTAGACATCCTAGATCCTTGATCCGTGCACCTAGTGATTTTGTTCTGGACCGGTATAACCTAGGTCGAGGTGTGGCACATCTAGGCCAAGGTGTGGCACATTTGGAGCATGTGTTATCCTTTCTAGCCGAGATCATTGGGACCCCTTTTGCCGAAGCCGATGTTCTAACCCGAGATCCTCACCTTACCAGAGTGCCCTTGCCACCTTGCTTGTTATACACACTTTGTCATGCTCTTGTCTTGTCATTCAGTCACCTTTTTTAGGAGAGCCAACCAGTCGTTGCCACGTGTCCCAGCAAAGGATTAAGTCTGCTGGCAGTAGAGAAAACATATCATTTTTGTGTCATATCTTTTGCATTGTAGGGAGAGAAGCTCTAGGGAGAGGAATAGAAGTTTAGAGTGCCAAATCTGGATTCCAAGCTTGATCTTTACAGTTTGAACCGTTAGATCCGTGTCTTGAGGTTAGATTCTTGATCCACTCTTGTTGTTCTTTATGTTAATCTAATCACATTGCATGATCTAGCATGATTCATGAGCCATGCATTGATTTAAAGTTTGTTTAGAAAGAGAAAATGATGTTCATGTGTTCTTGAAGAAAACCCATGTTTTGATCCGAAAGTTTGTATCTAGATCCATGTTTTTGTGTTTCTTTTCTTAAAATCTTCAACAATGGGTACCCAGGTCCATGTTTTTGAACTCACCTCATGAAATCTCAGATTTTGAATAAAGAAGTTATGATTTTAGCATTCATGTTCTCCATGATCTTGTTTTCATGTTCTTCATGTTCATCAAGAGAGAAACCCAGATTTTCCCCGACTTCATTTCCTTGAATGTGGACATCGGCCGAGAGGTGTGGGACCTCAGCCAAGACCTGGTTGGTACCCAACATGTTTTCCCGAGATGAGGAACAGTGTTTTAACTCCCAGTACATGTTTTGCTTTGTCTCGACTTGGTTTTAGAAAGAAATGCCGGGATCATTTACAGTCATGCAAGGCTTGTTTTAGGAAATGCATTTCATATCCATCTTTGAGCATCCCTTCTTGTCTTCTTGAAGTGCATTCAATGGGATTTATTATGTACTTGTAGGCCTTGGATCCTTGCTTGAAATCCTCACACTCGAAGAGCTATGTGAGTGGTATTTTTAATAAAGCTATGTTATAAAGTTTTGATAAAGCTTTGTTTTGTTTTGGAAAAGTATTTAATCAAGCATGAATGATTATCCCCTAGTTTTTGTATCAAGTTTTAACTTGTTTTGATGACATCCTTGGAAAAGTCCTTAGTGCTAGGGGACTATAAGGTAACTAGTACCCTTGTTTTGAAAGTCCTTCGTGCTAGGGGACTATAATGCAACTAAAACCCTTGTTTTGAAAGTCTTTAGTGCTAGGGGACTATAATGCAACTAGCACCCTTGTTTTGAAAGTCCTTAGTGCTAGGGGACTATAATGCAACTAGCACCCTTGTTTGAGATATCTTCTTTGTCTTGCCACTGACGGTTTACCGCGTGGGTTTGTCCGGAATGTCATCCCTTGTATTATATTGATGCTAGTAAGCATCCCTTGAAGCTTTGAAAGATTTGATAGATGAACTTGGTTCATCCCTTGATTTTGCTCAAGTTATAATATGTATTGTTTTGTTAAAGATTTTGGATATCTTTCATTTAACCCTTTATTACTAATATCATTCACTGAGTATCCAAGCTCACCCTCTCCTTATATATATGTAGGTGACGAGCGAGAAGGCGGCGATGCCTAGATGATTATTTGTAAGCTCGTTTTGGATTCATATTTTGTAGCATCTTGAAGATTATGCTTCTTAGCTTAGCAGTTTATGTCTTTTGTATATGTCGGCTTGAGAAGCCTTTTGATCAAGATGTATTATGTACTTTATTTTATTCGTATCCAAGTTGTAAACCATGTTAAAATGTATGTCATCTCATTTAATCTATGCACAGCTCTTATGGACTAATTAGTTTTAAATTTATTGCTTCCGCACATGTAAGCCCCATATGTATACTCTGATTGTGTGTGAATCTTTGTAAGTTGGCCTTTGGTAATCTCGAATTACTGGCCATCATAGCACCATTCTACTAGGGGCAGAATGGGGTCGTGACAAAGATAATTTCGGAAAACTCTATTCATTAAGTCCATAAAGGTGTCGGGAGCATTAGTTAGACCAAATGACGTCACAAGGAATTCGTAGTGACCGTCTTGCGTATGAAAATCCATCTTAGGGATATCCTCCTCCTTCCCTTACAACTGATGATAACCTGATCTTTGATATATCTTTGAGAAATATTGAAAACCTTTAAGTTGGTCAAAAAGATCATCTATGCAGGGCCAGGGATATTTGTTTTTGATTGTAGCTCTATTTACCTTATGATAGTCGATGCATAACCGCAACAAACCAGCTTTATTCTTGGCAAAGAGAGTCAGTGCTCCCCATGGCGGAGTACTAGGGCATAAAAAACCCTTGTATAACAATTCTTGTAATTGCTCATTTAGAACAAGTAGCTCTGTTGGGGCAAATCTATATGGTGACATGGAGACGGGAGTCGTACCACACACTAGATCTATAGAGAATTCTACCTCACGATGAGGTGCTAACGCGGTGAGATCCTTAGGAAAACATCTAGATACTCACAAACCAGCTTAGAAAATATCCCCCGAATTGTACTACCCTTATTATCGACAATAGTTGCAAGAAGAAAAATAAGTTTGCCTCGACTTCGTGGGTCATACACCGGTGACAACCTTCATTCGAATCTATTCCCTAGAAAATAAAAACAGTCCCCACCAATAGTACATATCATAACCCTTCCACGGTTGCAATCTATGACAACACGATAAGAGGACAACCAGCCCATACCAAGAATGACATCAAAACCCGACATCTCTAATAGCACCAAATTAAAAGGAAGTTGGCATTTAGCTATCTTGATTACACACCTACGACCCCCCCAATTTAAAACAGTCTGACCCTCGATTGGCGACTCAACCACGAGTAAAGACTCTAGTTGTTGTATTTTTAATCCCAACATGGATGCAAATGCAGATGCAATAAATGAATGAGATGCTCCAGTGTTTATCATTATGTTGGCCCAAGTGTTGTAGATAAGATAGGTACCTCTCATCACTGATGGCCCAGATGATTGTTTAGAAGCAGTGACTGCATAAACTTACCCTTGGGGCCTTTTTTCACCCCAATCACCTCTCAAAACATTGGTCGGTTGTGTTGACTATGCTAATGTTGTGATGCCCCAAGTTTTGGGAACATCAAGTTAATATAATACGACAATACACCAAGGTTTAACTAGTAGACACACAACATTATACAAGGAATTAAGCACAAAATATAAGTAATTACATGAAAAAGAAATATTAATAATAGTTATAAATAAAATTCTTCAAGTCATTAAATACAGATCAGTTCCTTGATACAAAAAGATTAACCAAAGTACAGGAAATACAAAACCTACTCTCTAAGGCAGCCATGGTTCCTCAAAGCTTTTAGGGATTCCGTTCTTCGTGTAAAACTCGCCTTCACCTGGCATAAAACGCCATGAGCTTGGAAAGCCTAGTAAACATACATCTCCAAGCCCTTTTCCCATTCCAAATACACAAGTAACATAACGGCATGATCATAACATGCAACGAAAGCAATAATTAAGCAGAGCTTATAATTAAATTTCAGTTCTCAAGAATAACAGTTAATTAAGTCAGTTCTAGGCAACTCCCCACGGGATGTCGTTCCTACTCAACCACTAATACTGGCCACAAGTAATTTTGACTCCCCCTTGGTTAATATAATACCAATGCATTGTTTACCGCACAATTACCAATGATGCCCACGCACCTAGGTTACATACCCGAGTGGTGACGTCACGGTCTACCCCAAGTGAACGGGCTTCCAAGGATACTCTCCCTGTGTGAGACCCTCACTGCCACCCTTATGCCTCCCATTTCCGTTAAGCAACTAGAATACCTCATGTGCCTTGTTAGGGTTCAAAAACACACTTGCGCAAGACTTCACAAAAATGGAACATATTCCACTATATCATACTCTTGAATCCATCGTTCATTATCTCATAAAATTTGCTACAATGATTGCAACTCATTTCCATCCCATTTGATTTCCCCTTTATTAAGTGCATTATGTTCTCAGTTATAGCAAAGTATGGTCAATATAATTACAAATCCAAACTAAACAACAAGTAATTTATTTATGGGAAAGCAAATTCACAATTTATCATAGATTACATATCAAGACTAAAACATTCAAGAAACGTAGACTATAAGAGTTGTAAACCAAATAAGAGCACATGAACACAAATTTCCAGATTTTCAGATTTGAGACAGTTTGAAAATAATGATGAAACAAATACTTTTATTGGCCTTAAGTACCTGAACGCATGTGAGTTTGTAGATAAATAAGTCTAGTTTCAAAGTCAATTTACGAAAGTAGGATAGGTAATTTAGATTTTATGATAATTCAGAATTACCAAGATCTATCCAGATTCGTTGACCATTATGCAAATTAGTTTTTCTCTTAAGCCACTCACTCTCTTGAGTTCAAACAAATTTTAGTTGAAATATAACACCAAGATTAAGATTTTGACATAAAAGTGGAACCAATATTATTTTATGGAATTTTCTAAAAATAGTGAAAGTTGATTGTGTTTTCTGGTTCTGTGAGTAACAAACTTAGAAAAATTGTTTAGGTTATAAAAATACATCTTTAGGTCCTACTAAAATTATCACATACTCTAGACATATCAGATATTACCCCATAAAAACATATTTTGGGTTTATGGAGTTTTGATAGGAAAATAAATTCAAGAGAGGGAAAAGATTTGCTGCTAGAAATTTAAGAAAGAAAGAGAAGCACACAATTTTTTGATTAATACACATTTCTACAAGAGCGTAAGCCTAGACTACAACATATATATACAAATAGCATGTATTAGGAGGGGAAAAACAAGTGGTAAAAGAACTTAAGAGAAGAGCTAATGTAGGTTTACCTTTGTTGTACATGACTCAACACAATTCTTCATTTTCTTCTTCTTCTCTCTCTCTCTCTCTCTCTCTCTCTCTCTCTCTCTCTTTCCAAGATCACTCTCTCTCACTCCTCTAGTGCATGGCTGAAAATTGTGTAAAATGACGGGGGAGAAGTGTGCATATATATAGAGAAAGGATTGGAAGGTTTCTTAGAGACTAAGTTCCCTAAGTGCAAATTTGTCAAAGTGCCATCAATGCCCTTTCATCCATCACATGGCTAGCTACTTGGGCTCCAAGAAATATATATATATATATATATATATATAGAAGATATTTGTATTTATAAACATAAAATAATAGGCACAAGTACTTTAATTAATAAAATATTACAATTAAGGTTTGAAATGAAATAAAATATAAGTATATAGGGACCAAGTCTAAATTTATGAAACCTTGATATTTATTATTAATATACTAACAATAGAAAATAGTTAAAATAATAAATTTGGGTTCCGTTAAATTAAAGCGCAAAGAAAGGCGAGAAACCTAATATACTTACATTAGAAAATAGTTAAAATAATAAATTCGGGTCTTGTTAAATTAAAGCACAAACAAAGGCGAGAAACTGAATGAAAACCGCGTTATCAGGAATTAAGATTTTAAAGTAATTAATCTATAATTATAGGGTCCAATAATTAATACCTGGGTTTTAAAGGTGATTATTAATCTACCGAGGTCAATTAGGGTTTACTCGAATTAATCCACAATGCTTCTTGATTCTAGGGTTTAAAACGCAATTAAGTAAAAATTCAAGGATTTTATTGAAATAAGCTCAAGGTTAGGAATTTAATGGTAATTACAAAAATTAGGGTCTCTACAAATGTGGCCCCTTGTACTGCCCTTGATGTCTACCCAAGCTGAACCAATTGGTAATTCTGTCTCTGACCTTGGCCTGCCGGAAAATTCCTAGAATTTCGGGATCTAGAAGCACTCCCCGTCCCAACTAGCTGTGGACAAGACCTTGTCGTATACCCCGATTGCCCACAATGGTAACATGTCGGCAACTGGCCCCATCCTTGGGCTTGGCTTTGAGAACGAGTTTGTTATTGATGACAAGGATTCTATTTGCACTTGGCTGCTCTGTAACCTTGCTGGCCACATCTAAAACAAATAACATGGCCAGGACCCTTACCTCCAGAACTTCTCACAGAAACGGACCCCGATGACTTAGCTTGATGGGGTACAGACTGGAAGGAAGAAGAAGAAAAACCCTAGGATTTCTTGGAGCATCCAGTATCACCCCTAGATTTGGCACGACTCGGTCTCTTATGTCTTTACCTAGCCTCTTCAGCCTCTAACATAATCTCTACATGAGCTGTGGCCTCCACCAGTCTATCATACTCCCTATACATATTAGCCATCACCTTCATTAGAATTTTGGGTTTCAATCTCTTCTCAAATTCTAGACACCGACGCTCCATGGTCGCTACAAGCTCGGGCGCAAAACGTACTAGACTAGTGAACATGGCCTCGAATTCTGCCACTGGGGTGTCTAAGTATCTTAGCTCCTCAAATTGCTTTCTCAACCTCTACCTAGCTATGGGTGGCAGAAACTTCTCTTGGAAGGCATGAGTAGAGGCCTCCCAAGTATGCTCCCCCCATGTTTAACGGACTTCTACCATTGACTGGCCTCCCCTTTTAGTTGGTAAGCCATGAATGCCACTCGAAGCTCCCCATCCCGAATATCTAGAATCTGAAATAACTTAAGGACCTACTCCAACCATTCGTCCACCTTCATTGGGTCGGGCCACCACTAAACTCAACTAGATTGGAACGAAAAAATTCTTTCTTCAAGAAAGAAGTTCGAGTCTCCCCCTCTATTGTCCTCGCCGCTTGTTCGGCTCAGAGTATTTCCATGGACTCACAAAGAACCTCTGCCATTTCTTGGGCTAATGCCCACGTTGCATATAGGGCCGGGGGAACGACCGCATCATTTTGTCCTACCCCTTTTTCTTGCGTATGTAGATCTTGCTGAGCCTGCATATCCTGGCTACCTCTGTGTGGCCTGCCATGACCTCTACTGCTTCCAGACATCCTATATAGAGGTAAGGAGGAAAAATTTAACTCACAATCCATACACTATATGTCGACTCACACGTCACACATGAGTTGGACATAATACTATACAGATGTCTAGGTCACATAGAGCACACCACATTGTCATATAAACACATAGAGCACACACAAGTTACTCCCTCAAGATTCCGACTAGTCCCATGGTACTCAAGTATCGCCAAGTGGAAAAAGCATTGATCATGTGCCTTTCCAAAGGATTTTGATGACTGCAATAGACACATGTCATATCCCAAGAGATTAATTCCATACCCACATAATCACACAAATAGGTAAAACATACAAAGCAAACTAACGTCCCTGTCTAGCATGACAACCCTATACGGTAAAGCTACTTTCCACGAGCTCTAGGTATTCAAACCCAGTTAGCTCTGATACCAATTTGTAACACCCTAGCAATGAACCACCCGGATCTCATTCACCCGGGCATTTCCAATATACGATCAACAATGAGAACGAGATGAAATAATGATGAAATAACATCAACAACATTCCTTCCCTTTTGAACTATTTCCAAACTTTACAACATTGCCTATTTGCAATCATAAATGAAATAAATTAATTCAACAAGTAAGGAATGATACAACAAAATCAGTTATAAGTGAACTTCCCCTCAAGTTTTGTTCCTTGTTACACCAAAATATAATTTGACATCTAGTCACCAAAACTGCCTTAGGCATACACATAATATGATTTCAAGCAAAAGCTTTCACATCTCCAAAAGTTTTCTTCAGCTCAAACATTCACTTAGAAGGGGCTTCATCTTCATTTCCTAAAACTAGGTTAGTTTGGGGTCAACAAAAGCTCAATAGGTAATACATTTAACAGGTTATAACATCAATTGAAAAGCACACGATCATGCAATGCAAACATTTGGCAAATTTTGTATATATAAGTGTATAAGTACATTTATGGATGAGTATGAAATGACAACGTTAAGATTTTTCAGCGGCAGTAAATATACTATGACATCCCAAGTAAGAACCGCAATTCAAAATACATACGTAGATATAGATTTTGTATACTGAAAATAGTCCCACATTTTCCGACTCCAAAAACGGCAAGGCGATGGGCACCCAAAACCATGTTTTTCCACATTTGCCAACTCCAGAAACGTCGAGCTCATGGACACCCAAATTTTTTTTCCCACATTCATTTGACGATATGCACAGATGGAGCAATTAGGCACCTTGATTCCCTGCACGGGTACCAATTACAATACACAACTCAGCCCAAACCTGACTCACTACCCGAACTCATAGACTATTTACTCCGTTTCAAATTTCCACTATTCGCACCATTATTGTATCATAAAAGAAATTTAATAATGCATATGATGCATGAATTTCTAAATTCTCATTTTTCCCTAAATGATTCCAATGCACAACAATTCACCATAAGGATTATTTATTTAGCAGTCATCACCAACTCAAGGTGTATACAAAAAAATATTTCAAATAATACCTTTTAACCTCAAAGTTAAGCAAATACCTTCAATTTATGTTTTTGAAATCATTTAAGAAAAAAAACCCTTTTTATTGAACAATTTCCAAAACTAGGGTTTATATAAAATTTAGGGATTTTCTTCCCTTTCATGAAATTGAAGCTAATGTTCATCACAAACAATAATAATCATCAATAATAAACACAAATCCTTCCATAACCTTGAAACATTGCTAACTTTTGTCCAATCCCTTCACTAACACAAAACAATCTCTCTCTCTTCATATATTTATTCACCTATATATATATATATAATGAGCATCTAATGAAATTACCATAGACGAGTTTCAAATTAAGGATATAACAAGTTAAAGACACCCCTACCTCAAGAGTGGAAGCTAAAGACAAGAGTCCACGTTAAACTTCAATAAAATCTCGAAACAATTGGTAACTAGCTTGAACTTCACTTGCTCTTCAATTATCTTGAAGGGTTTTGGGTGAATCTAAGGCAAAATGTTGAAAAATCAAGGGTTTTGGGAGTTAGGGTTCAAAATGGTTATTTGAGAGAGAGAATGAGTGGAAAAAGTGATGAGAAAATGAGTTGGGTCAACTTTTATAACTGAGTTGTCCCGAACAGACCGCTCGAGTGAACTTTCCATCACTCGAGCGGACAACACAATTTCGAGAGAACCGCTCAAGCGACCTTTCTACCGCTCGAGCAAAAAACAAGAGGTTCCTGAAGTTTTACAGAGCAACAGTGAAAATATTGGGAGCATGAAATCTGCACTCGAGCAACCACTTCACCGCTCGAGTAGTCTCACCTGTAAAATTGCAAACTACAGAGAGCTAAGAATCTTCACTCGGGCAACCAAATGACTGCTCAAGTGGTCCACCAAAAACAACTGTCACATCAATGGTATATATATATTTTCTTTGTAGCAAGCATACCATTTTTGTTTAGAGTAATTTCGGGTTCTATAAAACATCTTTTTGTCTATATGTTCGCTTTGTGCAGTTGGTAATCTTTGTTTTGTTCTGAATTATTGTTAATTATGTTTTGTATGGGTTGAACATTACTAAAATTGTTTTATGCCCTCTATGTAGCATTGTGTTTCTTCTATACACCATAATTTATGAAGGACAGACACTTCAAAATGGGTGCTGTGTATGGGAAACCGACACATGCGTGTCCACGTATTGAATACTTTGGGAATACATCATAGACACATTTTTCATGTGTTTGGACATACCTCAAAACACCTTAGTGATTGTCTTTTTTATAATTTTAGAAGATGCGTTTGAGTTAAAGTAAAACATATGAAAATAAAAGAGAAAAATGAAAAATAAAAATAAATTACAAATACAAATATGATATCTCTTATGTCTCTCTGTGCCTAAATTTATATCCATATACATAACAAATATAAATATATAAGAAAAATAAATTTGTTGTCGTATCCCTACTGTGTCTATATCTAAATTTCTTAAAATCGTCATTTGTCTTGTTCTTATTAGTGTTTGTGTCCATACTTCTTAGGTCGTACCAAATATTTAGTATAACATCCTGTTTTGGTAGGTTCGCTCAAGCGGTGGAGTTACCGCTCGAGTAGCCATTTGGGGCTCCCAGTATTTCTTCTGCAAACGGAGTATAGGATGAGACCGCTCGAATGGTCAATTGGTCGCTTCAGCGGAGATGTGTGACTTCCAGTACCTTCACTTTAAACCTGAAAATTTTTTAGAACTCGTGTTCACCATTTGAGCGATGAAAAGTTTGCTCGAACGGTCTTTTCGGGATCAGCCATTTAAAAATTGCCTTTTTGACTCATTTCTTTCCTTTCTCTTTCTTACTTCTCATTTCTGAAAAACCTAGCCTCAAAACCTTAGATTTCATCTACTTGTACTAAGAATCCATCCTAGTTTCTTCATTAAAGGTGTAGTGCTAGATGAAAGCTAAACTTTGAACCGATTGGATCGTGATTTCTTCGTGGTTTCTTTGTTGGTTCTTCATCTTCTCACTTTCACCTTTGAGGTATAGATGAATTGATTTAATGGGTATTAATGGAAAAATGGGGTTTTGCTTCAATAATTTTTAATGTTTGAATATTTTTTTATTTTTTATTTTTTTTGATAAAACAAACATTTACCCCATGATTCTTGGATTTATAATGAATATGGAGAAAAGCCCTAAATTTCTCAAAAACCCTAACTATTGATTTTGATTGTTAGAAGATAAAAGGGAAGTGAATGGATGTTATGTGGATATGTTGAGACATTTTGTAATGGGACAAGTTTAGGCATTAGTTGAAATGTTATGTTGTGTGATATATTTGGTACTTGTGTGGAGAAATTAGGTGCCCATGTGGCAGATCATGTGAGGACGATAAATGTGAGAAATGTTTGAGGTGTCCATGCACTCAATCGTGTGAGGACGATAAATGTGAGAAATGTTTTAGGTGTCCACATGCCCGATCAGGTGAGAACGATAAATGTGAAAAGTTTGAGGTGCCCACTAGCCCATCCGTGTGAGGACGGAAAATGTGGGAGTATTTGGAATGATTTATATTCTTCTATATACATAACCATATGAATTCATGGGAATAAAAGGCGTGGATCAATGAATTTTGGGTTATGCATGATTAAATCAATTGTTTATATACCTTGTTAAATGTATTCCTACTGGGCAATTTTGCTCGTTCCTATAATAACAACCTTTTAGGTCAAGACGAAGGAGTATTACTTCGCTGATTTGAGAACACGGTTAAATATTTTGTGGATCACAGATACTCATTTGTGCGCCTATTGAGATTAGTTGATGAGCTAATGTGTCCGAGTCGTTTGTTTATTTGTTCATTATTTTGTTTTTGTGAATCAAACCGGAAGTTTTGAGAAAGTGTAAGCCATTAACGCATCTTAGTGTAGATCCTTCTCCACCTTTTTGAAGTACATGTAATCTTGTATTAAATGGAAACATGTCAAGTATACTGTGAATGGGTAATCAAATGGAAGTTAAATGAGAAAGAGAAGTGTTTGGGGCATCATATCTATTCTACAACTTCCCATTATTAACTTATTTGTTTCAATTTATGATTATTATTTGGGGAATGTAATGTGTAAATAGACCATTGATGAGGAATATTTTTGAAGCGTTACATTTAGCATTTGATTGTTGATACTAAAAACTAAATTAGAATTCACTATAAAGCTCGAATAATTCAGCATAATGAAAGAGCTACTAAATCTTGGTAGCACTTTTTAGTCCTGCTATAACTTCCTATTATTATTAAAGCATCAGGACATGAAGTTCAATTACTAATTGTTTTACAACGGTGTTCTTTGTTACATCACTTATAGCAAGGTTTAGATTGTGACATATTATCTTAACAACTTAGACCGACATCAAGGATTACAAAATGGAAATGTAGCATTTGACATTTATCACCTATCAAGCACGAATACTCAAAAAATGTTGTCGTACAAGTACCATATACTTATCGGGTGCAAGTAAATGTACCGGTACGACTGCATGCGTACCTAGTATATACGCCATATATGATATGGAAAAGTTAGGTACACCATAGGTACGGGGTGGGTACTCAGGTATTCCACAGAAGTTGAATTTTTTTTTTTTTTTCATTTTTTTTTCAGGAAGTTGGAATTTAATGCAATTAGAATTATGTAAAATAAAAAAAAAATTAATTAAATGAATGTTTATAGGAATATTGAAAATTATATTGATGTTTCATTATTACTTTCATAATATTGATGTTTTTAAATTGTTGTTTGAATATTAAGACAATTATACTTGAATGAAATGAAAGAATTCACAAATTATTGTCTTAATGGTTATAGGAAAATGAGTTCATTAGGTTCAGGATTTTACTTTAGTATTGTATTGGTATTGTTGAATATTGATTTAGTTTTTATTTTGTAATTTCTCATTTTAGTTATTGTTTTGAACTTTGATTTATAGGTTGGATGTTTAGCCATAAACTAAAAACAATATATATATATATATATATAAATATTTGATGTACCGTAGTCATACCTGTTCCTTTATCTTTTAAGATTTTAGCATATCGGCATGTCCGTATGATACCCATACTAGTATCACAATAGGCGAGGATTAACCATAATGCATTGCATGAGAAATTGTTGCACTATAATGCAACAATATTCTTCATTGAAATATGGAATTGATTTCCTTGCCCTTGCCCGTACATGTTGAAAAAGCAGGGGTCTTATGAGCATCTTTTGCTTTCCTTTCGTTTTGTGCATCGAACCAACTTTCTGATATAGTCAAACTATCTTCCCATTCTCTTGGATGCAAAAGAACACTACTTGCATGCACCTCCTTAAATCTACATGGAAAATATGTATCATCTACTAGTGGATTGTTTAACTCCATGCCCTTTTTGTCATTCTACAACTCACATGCCTTTTTTTTTTTGTCTTAAACCACACATGTATATTTTAAACTACAACAACTATGGTATTGCTTATTAATTGAGCATATAGCATTGACAGAGTGGAATGGGAAAAGGATTCATGTAGATGCCCCATTTGATTGAGATGAAAGATTTAGTTTGGTTTAGTTTGTTAAAGTAATTTGCAAATTTGAGAAGGTCTAAGTTTCTGTGCGACTATCGGGGCATGTATTTCCTCTTTTTACTTGTATTCTGCAAAGTAGAACTCCTAAGCTATAAAAATTATATTTTTTGGAGCACAAACCTCTTTTTATATAAGTGAAGAAGGATGTAACTGTTGCATTGTAATAATAAAAAAATATTGAATATTGAATCTGGCCTGTGTATACTTTGAATTCATTGTCTTTGAAAACTCTAGCCATTTCAAAATCTGATTTTTCAGCTTCTTTTCGCCACCTAGTAAAATCTAGCATGCCATCAAAATTTCATAAATTATCATTTATCATAAGTACAAGATATAGGAGCCTTTTTGGGTAACCCATTCAATGATAACTACATCATCCCAAATCTAATGGGAGCCATTCGATTACATCTGCATCAAAATTGGATTGTAAATAGTGAGCTTGTGACACCCCGAAATAAACACAATAACCCAACCATAATATTAATAAATGACAACAATAGAAAAGTAATTATCTTCCATTTATTCCCAATTAAGCTTACAAAAGAGTAACGTATGCAGATATACATTCACAAGCCTAACCTTGAATCTATAGCATATGTTTCATAATGGAATGAACGTAAAGCAAATAAGAAATTCCCCAAGGGCTTATAGTTTTTCAAGACGGTGCTTGGTTACAACAAAAGGGATTTTAAATCCAATACAATTAAAGCCCTAGGCTTGTACAAATAAATACAACAAAATAAATAAATGAAACCCTTGCTTTTAAGTCCTCCAAAGCTATTGTCTTGGCGAAGGCATATCAACACCACCTGAAAATGGTTTTTCACATAGGGTGAGCCAAAGCCTAGTAGAAATAATCCAACACAGTATATGAATCTTAACAAAGATAGAAGGGTGAAATGCATATGCAATACTCGTGGCAAAACATTTTATATTTTTCTCAAACCATGCAATGATAGGTTTATATCACAATTCGAAAATCATTTCCTTTACATTAGAAAACAGGGTAATGAATTATAACTCTGGGAATCTCTAGACAAATATCACATTTCATGGAAATTTTGTCGGCGGGAAACCGTAAACCGGCACCCATGTAAACGTAGGCTATACAAGCACTACTATTGCCATTTTACGGATATTTCATCCCCGGGATCGGCACCCATGTATGTGCGTGGTTTTTAGGACTTTCACCCTGGACATATAGGCCAACTTATTTGATGTATCAATAACTTTCTCCCAGATTTAGCCTTTTTCCTTAAGACGTCACATATTCTTCCATGTATTAAAGGTGCAACAATGCCAATGCAAAAAGATGAGAAATTAGATTTAATTTCCTTAATACTCATGCAATTTCCACATCATAGCTATCCTCCACCGATAGCCCAAACCAGATATCTCTAAACAAATAGATAATCTCAATAAAGAAAAACTCTCCAAATTTCAAGATGTGAGTGATAATACATATCCAACTCCACTATCCTCGTCCATAATAACTCAATGTCACCATTTCAATATCAATTGCATTTGTCAATAAAAAATCAACATTTGAGATTTCTAGGGGAAAAACCCTCTTCCCTTTATAAACCATTTCCTAAGGTAAAAACCCTTCATTTCATCTTATCTCAACAACAAATATCTATCCACAATCATTTCCGATAAACCATTTTTGTTTTTGAACCAAAACCCAAGATTGTTCAAGACCTACTTTTCCATAATGCTGTTTTATTAAAATACAAATAACTAAGTTAAAACACATAAACAAGTGCGGAGAATCCCTACCTCAAGTATAAAGGTAGAAGAGGAAAACTCGGAGGAAACTCAACGTTGATGAAACCACAAACCTCTTGGATCAAAAGGAGGCCCTTGAGATGATCTACAATCTATTTCAAAGGACCAAGATGACAAGGTATCTCTAAGTGAGTAGATCTAAAGATCTAAGTGAGAAAAAGTAAGAAGGCAAAAAGTGGAACAACCAATGAGAGAGAAGTGTCTTAGGGTCTATTTATAGTGACTAGGTATTAATAGAATAATAGCTCCAAAGTCAAATGAAAAGAACAAGTCAAAATCCCAAAAAAGTAGGGCCCAAATCAAACAAAATCTAGAAAAAAACTCACAAGGGTCGACCCTCCCGACAGTGGTGTCGACCTTTAAAAAGAAAAACTGAGACACTATTGTTTTGCAGCAAACGAGGGTCAACCTTAAGAGACAGATGTGTCAACCCTATTTTTCAGAATGTAACCCAGAACCAAACAGCAAGTGGAGGGTTGACCCTAAGAACTCAAGGTGTCAAGCCTACATTTCAGTATGTAACCCAGAACAAAGCAACAATAGATGGGTCGACTCTACCAAGACTGTTGTCGACCCCAATAGCCAATAACAAGGTGGTGTCCCCAAATTTCAGTAGCTACCCTAATGGCACAACAACAAGGTGGTGTCGACACCACCAAGGCTGGTGTCGACCCTAAGAGCCGAACAAAACAAAAGAAAGAAGGCAATGTCAACACCACCAAGGATGTTGTCGACCCTCAAAAGAAAATCCAACAAGAGAAGAGGGAAGGACGACCATTATGGATATAGTTCTCGGATTCAAAGGCAATAAATGGGTCAGGTCTAAGCCCGGCTCGCTATAACCTCTCCTCTTAAAAAATTTTATTCCCGAAATTTTAAATCAACAACAAATCATATTTAAACCAATTACAGCAACGATAACAATTCAATTTCATCACCATGACCCATCCACCGACAATTCATTCTCACCATCGTGATAAGCACGTTCTCATCATTGAATATACAATTCACATTTCCAAAACATATACAATGTTTATATTACATTAACATGACAAGCTTTTCAATACAAGTTCAAACATCAACAAATAGGTCCAGATATTTCTCACAAACTTTCGCCTCACATTTCGAAGCTGCTTCCTTAACCCCATGATGTTTCTGCAACAACTTCACTAAAGGAATTGTCTTGCCACGCAAGACTTGGTCTTGAATATCTACAAATGTAACAGGTCTCTCCTTATACGAGGCATCTTTACCTACCTCTAGCTCAGTCCAATCCAACACATGTGATGGATCTGGCTCATACTTCTGGAGCATACAGATATGAAACACATCGTGAGCCCTGGAAAGATATGGCGGTAAGACCAAATGGTAAGCTACCTCCCCAATCAGCTCTAGGATCTCAAAAGGCCTTATAAACATAGGAGACAACTTCCCACTCTTCCTAAACCTCATCAAATCTCGTCTACGTGATATCTTCAAGAAAACGTAATCTCCTACCTCAAAGGATAACGGTTTCCTCCTACAGTCGACATAGTTCTTCTGATGACTCTGAGTCGTGACCAATCTTTTCTGAATAAGTGCAACCTTCTCCATCGTTTCCCGGACTAACTCAGGACCTATCATAGGTGCATCACCCACCTCGGCCAAACACACAAGAGATCTACATGGTCGGCCATACAAGGCCTCAAAAGGTGCCATGCCAGTGCTCGCTTCAAAGCTATTGTCACAGGCAAACTCCACTAAAGGCAAGTGCCTCTCCCACGACCCCTTAAAGTCAAGAACACAACTCCGAAGCATATCCTTAAGGATCTGAATGGTACGCTATGACTGGCCGTCAATCTGAGGATGATAAGCGGTACTAAAAGTCAACTTAGTGCCCAAGGCATTCTGTAGACTCTGCCACAACCGAGCCATGAAACGCAGATCTCTATCCAAAACAATAGTCACTAGGACCCCATGAAGTCAAACAATGTCCCTAATATAAAGGTCAGCAAAATAATCTACCAAGTCACTTGTGTGTGCATAGGTACAAAATGCGCTGACTTAGTCAACTGATCAACTATCACCTAAACGGCATCATTACCACGTTGAGTCCTCGGAAGCCCCACAACAAAATCCATCGTAACATGCTCCCACTTCCACTCAGCTATAGGCAAGGGTTGTAACAAACCAGCTGGCCTCTGATGCATGGCTTTCACTTGTTGACAAGTAAGGCACCTTGATACGAACAAGGCTACATCCTTCTCTATCCCCTTCCACCAAAACTGGTGGCTAAGGTCGTGATACATCTTTGTGCCTCCCGGATGTACCGCAAGGCGTGAATGGTGGAACTCTCGGCATACATCCTCTCGACAAGACTCTGACATGAAAAGACAGTTGAGGTATCTAACACTTGAGTTAGAATACACGTTCAAGCCTTCCTCTATCTTCTTGTTAAATATCTTCTCCTGGAGGGTTTCTACCTCAAGATCACCCCTCTGTGCTTCTATAACTCGGCTCAAAAGTTTTGGTTGTGCGACTATCAAAAACAAAGTTGCCTACTCAACAGACTTACCATGATGCATGTCAAACTTGCCAATGGCACCCAACATCTCTCATTCTCAGATGGCAATACTCGCTACACTACTAATGGTCTTTCTACTCAAGGCATCTGCCATTATGTTGGCTTTTCCCAGATGATAGTGCAACTCAAAATCATGATCTTATATAAACTCCATCCACCTCATTTGCCTCATATTCAAATCTTTTTGTGAAAACAAATATTTCAAACTCTTATGATCAGAAAAGAACTTGAATCTCTCACCATACAAGTAATGTCTCCAAATCTTTAAGGTGAAGATCACTACTACTAGCTCTAGATCATGAGTAGGGTAGTTTCTCTCATGTGTTTTCAACTGTCATGAGCCATACGCTACTTCTTTCCCCTCTTGCATCAAGACACAACCTAAACCTTATCGAGATGCATCAGAGTACAGAGAATAGCCAAACCCCTCTCTGAAATAATCAACACTGGAGCAGTGGTAAGTCTAACCTTAAGCTCTTGGAACTACTTCTCACAAGTCTCACTCCACACAAATTTGATTCCCTTCCTCGTAAGCCTAGTAAATGGTGAGGCTAATTTAGAGAAATCCCTCACAAACTGATGGTAATAAACGGCCAACCCCAAGAAACTACGAATCTCAAAGGCAATCTTAGGTTGTTCCCAATCTTGCATTGCCTCTATCTTAGAAGAGTCTACTATCACTCCTTTCCCAGATACCACATTACCTAACAATTTCACCTCTTTCAACCAAAATTCACACTTCCTGAACTTAGCATACAACTTGTGGGCTCTAAGAAACTCAAACACAACTCACAAGTGTTCCTCGTGTTCTTCCTCAGATGGTGAGTAAATCAAAATGTCATCAACAAAGACAATCACGAAACGGTCCAGGAACTCTCGAAAGATCTTATTCATCAAATCCATAAACAAAGCCAGTGCATTGGTCTACCCAAAAGGCATAACTAGGAACTCATAATGGCCATACTGCGTACAGAATGTCATCTTCTGGATATCCTCCTTTCTTACCCTCAACTGGTGATAACCAGTTCTCAAGTCTATCTTAGAGGAGCAACAAGACCCTTTCAACTGGTCAAACAAGCCATCTATAGGTGGCAATGGGTACTTGTTCTTAATAGTACAAAGTCGCAATGTGCTATCCTTTTTCTTGGCAAAGAGGGCCAATGCGTCCCAAGGTGATGTACTAGGGTGGATAAAGCCCTTATCTAATAATTCTTAGAATTGAACCTCAACTCACTCAACTCGGTATGTGCAAACCTATATGGTGCCATAGAAATCGGTGTTGTGCTAGGCACTAAATCAATAGAGAACTCAATCTCACGATGAGGTGGTAAACTAGTGAGATCCTCAAGAAAGACGTTTGGGTATCCACAAACTACCCTTCGTAACTCAACTAGAACCAGATCACTCTCAACATCCAAGAATGTAGCAAGTAGAAGACTAAGCTCACCGCGACCACATGGATCACATACTAGCAACAAGGCTCTATCAACTCCGTTCCCCAAGAAATAAAAACAATCACCACTTGAGGTACATATAGTAACCCTTTAACTGTAATAGTCTATAACAACCTGATAAGATGAAAACGAATCCATATACAATATAATGTCAAAGCTCAACATATTAATCAACACAAATGCAAAAGGAAGTCAACGATTGGCAACCTCTATTTCACAACCCGACACCCCTAGTCCAACACAACCACACCACCAATTGATAACTCTACCCTGAGTGGAGATGCTAACTCAATCACTTCTAACCCCAATGCTGATGCAAATGCAGACGAGATAAAAGAATGGGATGTACACGTATCGATCAACACATTGGCAATAGAATAACGTAACAAGAAGTTATCTCTCACTATTGAAGGTGCTGGCACTAAATCTAGTGTGGTAACAGGATACACATGCCCTGTAGGTCTCTGCTCTACCTGTTCACCGCATGGACCATAAGTATGATGCACAGATTGAGCCGAAGAGGCTCCCTGATTGACCCTCGAGACCTGTACTAACTGGGTATGCTGATGGCTCTATGTCTGCCTCGAACCAGACGCACCCGGCGTGCCACTCAACTGAGCGCAAAACCTCCTCACATGCCCTGACTATCCACACTAATAGCAGGCAGGTGGCTGCCCTCTCTCTTAACTCTAGCTCTGAGAACGAGATGCAGATGATGTAAACTATTGCTCTCCTTCTCTCTGCAGGCAAGCTGGAGACTTGTGACCCAACTGGCCGTACTTAAAACAAGTGAAACCTCCCTGATTACCAATCCCTGAACCCGAGCTCGGCACAACAAAGGTGGATCTAGATTGTGTTGCCTGGGACTACCATGGGGTGGAACTCCTCTGTCTCTTATTATCCCTAGCATTCCCCTGAACATCCTAGGACCTTTGTTTGGAGCCCCTCATATGCTCCTCCTCCGTCTGGATCACGGTCTCTAAGTGAGCCACCGCCTCCACAAGGTGACTGTAATCCCTAATAATGGACGCTGCCACCTTGAAAAGGAGTCCAGTCCTCAGCCTCTTCTCAAACTCCAAGCAACGGTGTTCCTCCGTCACCACCAACTCCGGTGCAAATCTCGACAAACTAGTGAAAGTAGCCTCAAACTCGATCACCGGTGTGTTCAACTGCTTGAGCTTCAAGTACTGTTCCCTCAACTTCTCCCAAATAGTGGGAGGTAAGAACTTGTCCTGGAAGGTGTTGGTCAAAGCCTCCCAAGTCACCCCTATGTGCCCCCACACAAACTTCCACCATTGACCCGCATCTCCCTTTAGCTGGAAGGATGCCAAGGTCACCCTCAACCCATTGTCCTTGATGCCAAGCATCTTGAACGTCTTCACCATCTACTTGAGCCATTCATCCGTGTAGGCACCCTATTTTTAACTGCCCTTAAGACTTGGGCACCACTGATTGATCCCTCGATGATGAAAGTTATGCTGTGCAAATGTTCGATTTCTTCAGCAAGAAGAGCTTCTAAATCCCAACATTACACCCCATTTTGGACTAAAACTATTTTAGACCAAAAAATTTTTTAGACCTTAAAGCCCTCTCTTTCGAAATATTTTTGAAAATATTTCTATGATGTTCTGAGGCTCGCACTTCGTTGGAAAATATTGCACTTTTCGGTAAACCGAGTAAGGACAAAGTGAAAATAAATGCAAGAGAGGTGAACTCTTTCAAAAATCTTTTAAAGCATCTTATTTAGAGGTTTGGAGTTAAAGAAAATTGGAGGAAAGGGAAGAAAACTAGTTCGGGAAGAAGTTGAGCATGAAACCGTTAATAGCGAACTGGGCAGCCTCACTAAATCAAGCCTATCATTTTTTATATTTGGACTTTAGTTGTGAGGCCATCACCATTGGAAATTGGACTTTTGGGGCTTCAATTTACAATCAAGAATCTCCTAAAGCCGAGTCTGGATGAGGGAGATATGGCCGTTTGAAGTTTGGCATCAATCCAATTAAGACCAAACTGAGAAACCTTCACTAAAATAAGCATATCTCTTTTTACACTTAGAATTTAGATGTGAGGCTGCCATCATTGGAAACTCGACTTTCGGGGCTTCAATTTAGACTCAAGAATGACCTGAAAAGGAGATCGAATGAGGGAGATATGCCCATTTGAAGTCGGGCCTAGAAGCAGCTTTTTGGTGGCCGACATGTGGCCTGCAAGTAGCCGGCAAATGGCCGGTTGGACACCATTGATGGCCGGCAATGCACACTTTTGAACGGCCAGGCATGTGCTGACCACCAGTGCAAAATCCTGATAGTTTCTCCAGCAGTTTCCACAAAGCTCCAGTTGTTCTTTTTAGATATTTTCAACCAAAGCTCATATATTTCTATATATATAGGACCTCTCTTCTTTCTTTCAAGGTTAGAAAACATTAGGAGTGAAGAAATAATTTTGGAAAAATCCTCTCTCTCTCTCTCTCTCTCTCTCTCTCTCTCTCTCTCTCTCTCTCTCTCGCAACTTGCATAGCCTATGCCCAAACACTCTAAACCAAACCAAGAGGACTTCTTGCTGAGATGATTTGAGCTTGAATTTGAGCTCTTGAAGCACTTGAGAATGTGAAATTAGTTTTTTTTTTTGACTTAAGGGTTCATTCCTCTTCAAGAGGTATACCTTCTCTTGCCTTTATACCATCTTTACAACACTTGTTTTCCATCTTTTCTTGCTGTTTTTAAGCTCTTTAAAACCTATTTTTATGGGCTGAAGCTTGTGGCTTAAGGCTATTAAAGGTAGAGGGGTTAACCACCCTTCTTTGAACCTTGTTCTCTAAGCCTTTACACTTGTGTTTCCCATTTCTTCATCAATTTTTTTTGAGCTTTTTACCATTGATTTTTTGAGGTTTTTAGAGGCTAAATAAGTGGTTTTGAAGTCCCAAAAATGGAGGGGTTAGCCACCCCTCCTTTGGTTTGTTTACTTGTTTAAATTGCTTCATGTTTTAGCTTATTATTTTAGCTACGTTTGTCTTCATTTCAGCACATTTTTTGTACTTTTTTTGGACTGTCTAAACTCTAAAATTTTTGGCTGAAACTTGTGGTTTAAGGCCATTAAAGGTTGAGGGATGGTCTACCCTTCTTTTACACCTTGCTCTCATGGCCTTTGCCCTTGTGTTTCCCACCCTTTTACTATCTTTTTCCAAGCTTTTAAACACTGAATTTTAGAATTATTTCAGTGGCCAAAATCATGTTTTGAAATCCAAATTTGGAGGGGTTAGGCTCCCCTTCCTGTGTCTTGCTTAGTAGCCTAGTTTGTGCCATATTTTAGCATGTTAATCTAGACTTTTTTAGCTCAATTCCAGCATGTTTTAGGACTTGTTTTAGACTATTTTAGCACTGTTTTGGGCTGTTAGTTGCATTTGAGCTTTATTTTGCATGCTTGTAGCGTAATAATCCTCATGAGTTTGGTGTTCTAGGCCTTTGACACCATCTCCTTTGAGTTAATAGCATTTATTCATGCTTTTCTCACTCATTTTCAGCAGTAACAATCCCTACAACCTCCCTCCTTTGTTGTCTTTTGTCTTGCTTTGAGAGTTGTTTAAAGCCTTTTGTACTTCTAAGCATGAGATTGAGGTAGTCGTGCTTTATTGTTTAATCTCTTAGGGAGTTCATTATCAACGACATGACATCTCTTTCATGTCTGAAGTTAACTCTTGGTTTAGTACTTCACTCCATTAGAGAACTTTAATTCATTATTGGACTTAATTGAATTAAAGAATGGTTGGTAAACTAAAATAGAGTAACTTGAAATTAAAAGTGAGCAAGATGTTAATTTGGTTGTGTTCAATCGGATGTTAATTGAACACATGGAAACTTGAACCATTTCATACTTGTTACTGTCACGACCCAAACCCGGCCCTATGGGTTTAGCACCGTAACCGGCCAGTAATTCGAGATTACCGAAGGCCTGCTGAATAGTAATACAGTAAAACAGAGTACAGGGCCTGGCGGAAGCCAATACAGTAAATAAACAGTGCCCAATGAGCTGTGACAGTCTGTATGCAAAAAGACTTCTCATACATTTATACATAAACAGTATAGAACAGTATGCACAACATTTACAATCACACAGTACAGGGACTTAATCCCTGATAACAGTACAGTAAACAGTTGACAGTCTATACAGAACGGTAAGACAGTACAGAAGGGGAAAATCTAAAACACCCCTAAGCCTTAACGGTTAGGCTCGGAACCTCGCAGTGAGGCACATAGGCTGGCTTGACAAAACTGGAGGAATCCTGACGCTCCTAGCCGCGGTCTGGTGCCTGTACACTTACATATATATATATATATATATGAGTCGTGAGCTAAAGCCCAGTGAATAACATAATGCGTAAAGAGGTTAAGAATGAATGTCCTTACAGTATGAAAACAGTTCATTTCAATCAGTCATTCAGTTGTTCAGTACAGTAAACAGTCATATGTGGTACATCCATTAGCATAACAGTAACAGTAGGTCTTAAAAGACCGAACAGTAATGATGGCCATCAGTCAGTAAACAGTAGTGGTTCCAACAAGGGAACCGACAGAGATCTCTGTAACAGTAACAATACAGTAAACCGTAGGTACTAAGGATGCACAGTACAGTTCAGAAATAAAGGACATACATTCATTCAGTAAATAATACCAGTTCAGTAAACAGTTCAGTTCAGTATTCAAAAGATAATCAGTTGAACATATCTTTACACAATTGTTACTCACAGAGTTCTGGGCTACAGTATGCTAGAGCGTGTCTCCCCAGTTGCCAACCCTACACAATTAACAGAAATGATTTGCACTTATCTGAACTTCTGCTTATAAGCCTATTAAGGGCTACGGCCCTTCCTATTAATATTTGCACTTGTTTTGCCGACATTGGGCTTTTCAAGTCCAAGATAGCCTTGATTTGATTTGGGCTTGCCTTAATACCCCTTCTAGTAACCAAGTATCCCAGGAACTTACCAGACCCAACTCCAAATGCACATTTTGAAGCATTGAGTCAGAGCCAATATGTTCTTAAGATGTCAAAGAT
>NW_021026153.1:895095-942869 GCF_004153795.1 Camellia sinensis
ACTCTCTATATGTCTGTTTCTGTAGGTAACCAACCAGGTGGCCAATTCTAACCCATGACGCCCGGTTTCTTTTGGTCAACCTTCGTATGTCCAGGCACTATCCAAGGCCACTTATTTTGTTAAGTTTGTTGAATGTTGGCTTACTTTTGATTGGCCACCTAAGGTTGAATGTATATAACTTCAATAGTTTTGTACATGCCCAATTATAGGGCTGGGTATGTATATGTGTTTGTGTATAGGTACTGCTAAAGTATGTTTTTAAACTTTATCTGCCTATTATGGTGCATGTGATGTATGAGATCCTGGCATATTAGAAGTAGCTCAATGGAGTTTGCTTGGTTCAGTATTCTTTTAATATTTTGTGCTTCCGACGAGGCCCCATATATTATGTATACTAGGTTTAAAGTCCATTTCTGAATAGGTCATGCCTAAACTCTTAGGGGCAAGTTTGGGGTGTGACAGAAGAGGAGCAACCTTCTCTGGCTTGTTTTATTAGAGGCCAGCTACGTCAGTTTGAGCAGGCCGTGGTTTCCCGTTTTGATCACTTGGAGGGCCGAATGGATATCTTTGATGCTCGGCTTACTGATCTTGAGACCTCCATCGATGCCTAACTCACTGCCTTAGAGGCCTCTTCCAATCGTATTAAGGAGTCTGTTGCTCAGTCCTCTTAGTATATTGCTCAGATCTTGACTCTGCTTCCGCTACAGCAGCCTCCGCTACTGCCAGATCTTTGATGCCTGTTTCTTTCTCCTTGGATAGTATATGTTTTTTTTTCTTTGCACAGTTTCTATTCCTGTTTTTCTTCTATTTTTTGGTTGTGCTTGTTTCCCAAACAAAAAGGTGAAGTAGTTTTGTTTGGTTGGTTGGCTTCTTTTGATTTTGTTTTGCATGATTACTGGGATTTGTTTTGTTGCTAGACATTACACTTTTGGTTTGGTTCTGGTAACACATGAACATGAATATTGGGTTATGTTTGGATTTTGGGAATAGAAAGCTTTGGTTATTCATATTTGACAATTTTTCTTATCTCTATGTGTTCATCTTATATTGTTCCACAGTTTTGGTTTGTGTGATGCTTTCAAAATAGGTGGTTTGGTTTGTTCTTGGTGTTGCTACCTCACTTTGATCTGTTTGGTTTGTTCATGGTGCTATGCGTTGGTTTGCTTTAGTTAGTGTGTCTAGTGCATGTGTTTCTAGGAAGAAATTGTTAGAAAGTTTTGTTCGGTAATTGACAAAGAGGAAGATTGTTAGGTCCCTACTTATTTCCAATTCTGCGAACAAGCTTGGGTTAATCGGGTTGTATTTTTTCCTTTGTTTTTGGTCTTTCTACCTGAGTAAGGAAAGTTGCGCTCGAGCGGAGTTTTCACCTTCTCAGTACTTTAACTCGTCTATAAAAATACGGTAAGGTGTGTTTTTATGCTCGAGCGTAAGTTTCAACGCTCGAGCGTGAACCCTAGTTTGGAACATAGGTTTTACCATCCCTGCTCAAGCGACCATTCCTATGCTCGAGCGGAGATCGCAATTCCAACAGCTATAAAACTTCAGTTTGCTCCAAATCTAGGGTACGGGTTACAGATATTCTTTGACGGTTCTAGGGTTTTCTTTTGGGACTATTTTGCTAGTTTTTCTTTGATGTTTGATTGAGCATTATACTCATGGTTTGACGAGTCTACATCAAAGAGTTGTTTGATTATTCAACTTCAAGAGTGTTCTTCTTCGGTGGAATCTAGAGATTCAAGCGTGGAGTATTTGAAGGAGTTTGATGTTGTGCGCAGTCGTTGATTCGACAATGGATGTTGTGGATTCAACATCAATCTAATCAATTTCGAGACAAAGGTTGCGGTGAACGAGATACAGATTGTTAAAGACAAATTGACAACCTTTGGGTAATTTGTTTGGTATATTTGTATTATCTTCCTTTCATAGTGGATTGTTTTGTGACGTTTTACCCATGGTTTTTTAATCACAATTGAAGGTGCTCCAATTGTGATTTTTCCACATAAAAATCGTTTGTGTCAATCTATTAATTATTGAAGCGACAATCTAAATCACTTTCGTATGTGCTAGATGATTTAGATTGTTAGTTTTTTCAGATAATTATACCATAAAATCATATTAAATATGACAATCATAAAACACTTACCCATTTCCGGTTCGGCCGCCGATAAGGCCTTCAATTAATAGTTTAAACATAAAACACGAACAGATCAAACAAACAGTCAACAGATAAAATGCAATTCAAACAGATGTATTCACTCAATTCAGTTTCAATTTCGGTCAGTCAGTTCAGTACTTTAATCAGTTCAATTCTCAGTCAGTTATCAGTCATTATCAGTTCCGTTTAACAATAATCGGTGATTATCGGTAATCAATCAGTCATTAATCAGTAAACAGTATGAGGGTTGTTACAGTTAGTGATGAAATGATTCAAGTCTCCACGGTCAACTTCTTCCCTTGATCATTCATGAAAGGGAGGGGGTTTGTGTCTTGTTTTGCATTTATTGAAATTGCACATCTTGAGTCACAAGCCATCATGCAATGAAATTGCTTGAGTTGGTGGTTTATGGCTTAAGTACACCACTCCTTGGATTTGTACATGAAAATGAGGGGCGAGTTGTGCAAACAAACCCTCAAAATACCCTGTATATGCTCTGTTTGTCCTCTGTTGCAGCAAGATGAACCAGAGCAGCAGTGGCCAACAGGCCACTTTCAAGGTCGGCAGGTGGCCGGTAGACCACCTTTGATGGCCGGCTGGCCACTTTTATGGCCGACAGGTGGCCGACAACCTTCATCACTGGCCGACCAGCCAATGGTGCAAAATTCAACAATAAGTTTGTATGGCAGAACAGAGTGTGCAGCAGTGCTGGTGTTCAACTGTGCAAACAGAGGCATTCGGAAGCAAAACGATGGTCTTTTCGGGTGGAAACCGAGCACGTGCATAAGCATCCTTCGCATTTCGAGCTTATTTAATTTTTAAATATTTAGATTAAATTTTTTTTGTAATTAATTAGTTGTAGCTAATTAATTTTGTTCAAGTATTGTAACCAAATTAACTAGAATAGTTAGTTGATTCATGTGTTGTAATTATTTAATTACCTAGTTAACTAGTTTGTTAATTCAAGTGTTGTAATAATTAGCTTAATTAGCTTTAGTCTAATTGGTTAACTTAATTAGCTTAGTTAGTTAATTAGCTTAGTTCAGTCGGACTCTCCTTCGTGAGAGCGCAATTTAATAATGTGTATGTCTTCCAACCCCACGTATTTCTCCCTTTTATTTACTAGCTTATGATGATTAGTTTAGGGACATCACGTTTCATTTAGCGTATTTCATGTTTGCATCCACTTGTATTACATCCACCGAGGCTCTGTCCATCATTCTAACTGCATTGTTGTTGCTTATACTTCTTTGAATACGTGCTTAGACCGCATGCTATTTAAATTGCCTCATATGCCATATTAGTAGCTGAGCCTATCTTAGTGCATATTGCATGTGTTGCATTAGCCATCTTGTATAGTTAGGTATCATACATATTTTTCCTAACTTTTTTTTGTTTTATCTTAGCTTGGAGTATTAGGTGAGTTTTTCGCGCTTTAGCATACTTGCATGAGTGTGAGTGACTACCATGACTAGCATGCTTGCCATGAGGCTAAGTGCTTACTTGTTAAACTGTTTGAGCACCTGTGGATGGAGACTTGTTGCTTGAATTGGAATTGATTCAATGAATGTACGTTTAAGCCCACTTTGTTAAGTAGCAAAATCAAACCCTTTTCGAAAAACAAACATGAAATTGAATTATTCCAATTCAGGAAAACTAGTCTATACCTTGTGTGTGCGCACATCACATAGTAAATTCTAGGCTAATAAATCGAAACAAGAACATGTAAATGTACATAAGATTCATATCATGATTAGTAGAGGCTGATCTTTGATCGAGCCAACGGGGGTGCTCAATTCATGACCTTCCCCTCCCGTACCTAAGTTCCTGAGCCGAGACAATCTTGGTGATGATGGACACGTGGCCTTTGGAATGAGTCATGGGTTTCCTAAATTTCCCCAAAATAAAATATTTAGGTGGCAGGTCTGTATCTGGCAAAGTAGTCCATTTTTGGCATTTTTTATTCAAAATCAATTTTCCAAAAGATTTGCCGGATTTGGACTCTTTAGAGTTTATCAATTTCACATTGCACTTGTGAGATTAGATTTAGAACCTCGGGAGTCTGAACTATAGGACTTCTTTTAAACGTCCGGAAGGGGCACGAAAAAGTCGAGCTATAGTTTCTGGCGACTCTACTAGGGATTTAGAGAACTTGACTTGAATTTCATGATACGAAATTTTATTTACACTTATATGTTTCTTTGCATTACATTTGCATTGGTGCGTTTAAGTCACTATGTTTGCCATCTGCTATTCGTGGGCAGTTTTTCCATAGGCTTGCCTAAAAGCTTGCCAAAATGCTGATCGGTCGCAAGCTTTGCCACGATGGGAACACAACCCTTGGATCTGGACTACCACTGTACCATTTGATCCTCCTTTCACTTCTCGGTGTTAGGTGTGAGAGGTATATTAAGTAGTCTTGTTGAGGTACCCTTTGACCATTTGGCCTACTTGCATATCGAAAGCCATAGAGACTGTTCCAAACTAGGGGGTCGGCCTGCCACATTGAGTTTCTACAACACAACCCTCCAAAAGCATTGAAAGAGTGAAGCATGGGAGAGTATGACCACACTACATACACAGAAATCACATATCAAATGATGCTAAATCATGCAAATAGCCCAAGCAATGCATGCTAGTGACTTGAAAACTCAAAGCTAGTGAGCAAGATTGCACTATGGCAATACAAAGCAAGGCATGCATGACCAAAACAACTTAAAACAGAGCTTAAGCATGGCAAAATATGAGTAAAATCTTGTTGGAGTGGAGCCAAAAACATGTTAGAATGATGGTCCAAAACATGATGCATGTTAGGCTAGTGAGTGAAATTGCACTACAAGTGCAAGGAGCATGCAAGAGATAACCAAACCAACCCAAAACAGTGTTATGCCAAGCTAAAATAAGGCCTAAGACATGCTAATATGAGGCCTCAAGGAAGTAGAAAAACATGCTAACTTGGTGAGCCATCAACACAAGCACACAAGAGAAGAGGAGAGGGGACAACCCCCACCCATTTAGGGCCTCAAAACACACTTTCTACCACTAAAAAATCCACTGGATTTCAGTGGCTAAAAGGCCAAGAGAAGGTGATCTCAAAGGCTAAGAGATGGCACAAAACAAAGAAAAATAGGCACACAAGGAGTAGATCACCCTAACACCCAGAAGCCTCAAACAAACATTTCAAATACTTAAAAATGAAGCTTTTTACAGTTGAGAGTTAAGCCAAAATAAGCATCGCAAAGGTGGACAAAGACTTAATCAAAACAAAGCTTTAAGGAGGAAAGATCTCACCCTTGAAGAAACACAACAAATCAGTAACTTCTTGAGGCAAACCGCATATTTAAGCTTCAAAACAACTCCAAGAATCCTCAGCCCCAAGAATGAAGGTGTTTCATAGTGTTTAGTGCAAAAGTATGGAACAAATCTCTCACTTAGGCCAAACACACAAACATAAAGAAAGAGGAAGAAAATATAGAGAATAGCCAGGATATGTATACCTAAGCAATATTTCTCAACCGGAGACAAGAAGGAGGAGGCATCTATTTAGGATTCTAAGACCTTCAAGCTGTTGACAACGAGAAGCTTGGTCCAATCCCTCCATTACAACGTGTATGGAAGATGCTTTCTGTGCCCAACAGCTGGCACGCCTAGGCAAGAAAATATCTACAGAAAGTGCAGGAAAGTTGCTGACCAGTTTGAAGTGGTCGAACCGACCACTCCCGCTGGTCGAGCCGACCAGAAAAAGTGGTCTACAAGGACAAAGTTGGTCAGCAAGGGGGGAAAGGTGGCCTGCAGAGCAGAGAAGGAAGGTGGTGGCATGGCTGCCGACCACTTTAGGTGGTCCACAAACACCCACTCTAGCTGGCTGACCAAAAACTAGCTGCAGGGAAGAAAAGTGGTCCACAAGGGGAGAAACTAGTTTACACCCCTGTTCACTCTCCAGGCAAGGGATAAGAGGTTTGGTTCAAAACGCAAACCAAAAAGGAGGCAAGACAAGAGTCGCGCAAGGTGAGGCACTCAGCCGGAAGCCCCAAAAACTAGTCTACGAGTACAAAAAATGGCCTACGAGAGGGAAAGGTAGTCTACGACTACAAAAAGTGGTCTACAGACCTCTATTTCCCTCTAGGAAAAGGCAACAAGGCATGGTCCAAAAACCAAGCCAAGAGGAGAACGTTAAGAGGTCTCGAGACAAGGCGCTCGACCGAAGGTTCCGGAAACCGGAAACTAGCCTAAAAGAGGGAAAAGTAGTCTACGACTACGAAAAGTGGCCTACAGGCCTCTCTCTCCCTCTAGGCAAGGGCAACAAGGCATGGTCTACAAACCAAGCTAAAACACAAAGAGTTCAGAGGCCCAGAGGCAAAGCACTCAATCGAAAACTTCGAAAACTCGAAACAAGCACAAACATGCGCGATCATCGAGCGCTCAGTTGATGACATCTGAGTCTTAAGGTCGGTCAAAAATGGGGTGTCTACACCAACCACATCAATTAACATTCACTAAATAATGACAATAATCCTTCCATCTTTACATGATTAATGAACAAGCTTATACAAAAGCTTCACTTGCGGTTACACATTCAATGGTGTGAAAACCACATGAATCTATAGCATGTGAAGCATCTAGTCCCAAGTAATTAAAATGCCCTTAAGGGCTTACATCTTCCAAGGCAAAGGCCCGGTCACACAAAATGGTCTCTCGGACCCATACATGTTTAGCCCTTGGCTTACAAAAATTTACAACAAAATAAAAGAGCAATCTACTCTTCACAAAATATATCCACGCCCTCAACTCGGCGGGATCACCACATCTTTACCTGCATTAAAATCCCATAGAGGTGAGCATAAACCCCAGTAGAGAATCCTTACAAAGTATATACAGTTATGCAAATTTTCCCAACATTAAATGCAAATGTAATGCCATGCAAATGCCATTATAAAGAAGAATTTCATTTCATGCACTACTTGAAAATCACCATGTTTTCAATAATATTTTGCAATCTCATCAATTTCAAAACTTTCAATTTTTAATCAATAGGGGCAGTAAATACGACTCAGGTAATCCCTAGGTCGGTGTCTGTAAGGAGGCTCAACAAACACTACCAATATTCCCACTTTATCGGTTGCTAACCGAAAAGGAAGTGGTACCTCCTCGCGCATGTTTTCGGTCTTTCACCCCAGACACTCAGGCCAACCTATCAATTCATCTACACCTCCTAACTGGACTTACCAACGTATTTACCCCATACACATTTCCGTTGTTTTCATTACCAAATATGTATATATTCCTTTCTTGAAGTAAATGTTTCCAATCTAAATACACAATGCATAATAAGTAATTCCATGCGAATGCAATGCAATGTTCCTCCATGCCTCATAGCATTTCTCCATTTCAAGTAACTCGACAACAATATCAAATAAATATGTTTCTCATGTCCTCTCTTCAATGTTTTTTTGCAAAATAACCATATGCCATCAACTCATAGCAACAACAATTTCTCATCATGCACAATTCATAACAAGTTAGCCTCTTCAAGACAACATGTGATGTTTTCAACATTCATCTCCAAGATTTACAATTCCCACAATCCATAGTACACACCAATTTGCCACTTTTCAACTATACATGCTCATGTATTTAGTAATAATGTTAAAATAATTCCTCATTGCTCATATATCAAGAAGATTGCTATTTAACAAAATATATGATAAAATCTACACTCCTTCATTCCTTGAACACAAAAAAGAAAGAAAATTCATAGGTTTTGCCCATATGTCCCAAAATCCTTAAATTTCTAGGGTTCTTTATCAAAAACAAAACATTTCCCTATTTCTTGGTAAAACCCTATCCAAAAATATCTTTCTTAGATTAATAAGATGAAGCCCTCAAGGATTGACTTAGAGATATTTGAAAGTTTAAAACCCTCTTTTGAAAAATCTCTACACTCTTGAGCCACAAATCCAACTCTGAAAATAAATTCAAGAGAAACATAAAATCAACATTTAATCTTGCAAAACATGTATATATAACTCAAGAATGTCCCTACCTCAAGGTTTTGGAAAAGATTGAGAGAAGAAACCCTAGAATCAAAAGATAAGAGATCTTTGATTTGCACCACACAAAGTGAAGCTCTAGCTCTTGATCTCCAAGATTTATGAGGAGAGGTGACTCTATACCCAAGGGATTGCAAGGAAAATCAAAGAGTTTTAGTGTTTAATAAGGGTTTTTAGAGAGAAGGAAGAGAAAAATGATGTTTAGAGTGAGAGGGAAATGCCCAAAATGTGATACATAGTCGGCCAAAAAGAGAAAAAAAAAATAGAGATTCGGACTGCCTAGATTGCCGCACGTACGGAGCGCCTCCCCCGCACGTGCAGCCCTCACCCCTGCATATGCGGTGGTCCTTCTCTCACCTCAGTCCGCACCTACCTTTTAGGCAGTGTGCAACTCTCCCAACTCATCCTCTCCCGCACGTGCAACCCTGGGCTCTCGCACGTACGACCCTGGCCTAGCAGCTCAAAAATCTGTTGAGAGAAACACTCTCGGACACTCCGGACTCAGCCGTGCACCCTCTGAAGCAAGAGAAAAGTCAACACTGAAATAAACAAGAACAAGAACTTATTTGAGAGAGACCTTCGGACACCACAAACCCAAACGAATAACAAGGCTTCAAGTCAACCCGGCACCCCACAAGACAAACCTAAAGTTTAAATAAAGGAAAGTGAAACGAGTAATGCACACGGTCATCACAAAAAAATTAACAAAAAAGTGTAGGGTTTGAGAGTATTATAGTCATTTCACATGTATAGTTAATAGTGTTAACGGTTGCACTTTGATCCAAAATCGTATGGGAATTTTCTGTCAATATATATTTGAACCATAGGGAGGCAAAGTGCTTTGGAGCATTTTTGTTTAGTAATATTACTTCATCAATATAACTTTTATTTTATTTTATTTTAATATGTAGCCTACATAATGTAGGGTATTTTGGACTAGCTCGTGCTCACCAAACTAACTTCCTTACAACCCGAACAAGCCTTCCAAAATAGATTTATTCTCTACGATCCGTGTCCGTAAGAGTTTTGCTGGTAAGGGGAGTCGAACCTGAGACATTGGAAGAAGAAAACCCCTAAGTCCCAAGTCTTATCTATAAGGCCAAACCCTTGGGGTTCATGACTTGATTGTTATGGATTCAAATCAAATAAATATTTTTGCATGTGGTTTGCTACAACTTTGAATGTATATACCCAAGTGCAGGTTGTCACGAAGTAATAAAGTTTCGTTGAGTCTGAGGTCGAATCCATATGATCAGTATATTCAAACAAAGAACCAAGTGATGGAAAATAAAATAAAATAAAATAAAATTGATTGAAAAAAGTTTGAATGGTTTGAGAGAATTAATTGATCAAAAATAATTTGAAGTACCAATAATATGAAAGTACAAAGCCATTAAGAATTCATATAATATGAAAGTACAAAGCCATTAAGAATTCATCACCAATATTTTATTTGTAAAATATTTCTGATTCAATTCGTTTAACTCAACTGAAAATCACACAAAATGTGTTTCCAATTGAAAAATAAAACAGTTATTTTATAAAAATAATATCTTAAAAGATTGATTGCATCATAAATTCTGAGCTTCTACCATGCCCAGAGTTTACGACGGAACAAACAATTTTACAAAACAAAAACTTTATCCAAAAATATTTAAATCAATCAATCAATCAATATAATCTAACAATAAAAATTATGATTGAATTATAAAATATTTAAAAACAATCCACTGGGGTTTCACCCCTAGCCGTTAACAAAGAAAACTAGAACTCCAAAGGCAATTTTGTATTAAAAAATGATTGAATAAAAATAAAATAAACTACCAATAGGTCCTAATTGTTGGATTTAATTCCTATCAAGTCTTATTGAAAATAAGTCTTAATAAAATCTTTGCTAAAACTTATTTTTTGTAACGATTTTTTGCATATGTCACTAAAAATTGATAATTAGTGACTTTTTTTTCACTATTTTTATAAATTGTCACTAAAACTTACAATTATTGACCTTTTTTGTGATAAAATTTTCAAACTGTCTCTAAAAATTGAAAATTAGTCACTTTTTTGTGACGATTTTTTTAAACTGGCGCTAAAACTTATCATTTTTTACTTTTTTGTGATAAAATTTTCAAATTGTCGCTAAAAATTAAAAATTTGTGATATTTTTTTAATAGTATTTGATGAAAAATATCATTAATTATCATAAGACCTGTTGAATAATAAGTCCACATATTAAAACCTATACATAAGTCTCCCTAAAAAACATCCTTGCCATGTGTTTAACATGCATTTATAATAAAATAAACCCTAAAAATATCTAACCTAATGTAAATAGGAAACTATTTTACTTTACACAAATAATAAAATCACATAAATTCCTCAGAGTTGGCGGAACGTGGTCGGTGGATAACACTCACCCATCTCGCTTTGCGTCCTAGGAAATAGTTAACTCATGTTAAGAGTCCAACATTTGACGTACATGTGTGAATCATACCTCGTTGAGGCAAGTAGGCCCATCCACCAAAGGTAATGGAAAATCATTTTTCTTCTTTTGTTTATTTCTTTCCGGGCCCAATTTTCCTTTTAATTGCAAGATTTCTATGGAAACAGAATTAATTTAGGACAAATTATAATCTTTACATTTTGTTGCTTGTATCATTTTGGTCCCTCCATTTTTAATTGGCTCAATTTTCATCATTGATTTAAATTTTGTGTCAATTTAATCTAATTAATAATATCATTAGTGCTTTTGAAGGAAAATAATCTATGAATTGGTTGATATTAACTCACTGAGTTTAACAGTTTTATAATTTTATTCTAAAAAATATAACACATATCACTTGTATGCATATTTTTTCGTTAAAAAAAAATGCTAAGAATTGTAATCAATTAGATCAAATTGAAATAAAATCATAAATTAAGAGTTAAAATCGAGCCAATTGAAAATATGATAACCAAAATGATACAAGGATCAAAGTACATGGACTACTAGCATAATTTGCCCATTAATTTACTAAATCACAATAAAATATAAATTTTAAGAATTACTATAATAAAGTGTAATAATACTCTAAAATAATAGAATAATTATACACTTTTAAGCATTCATCATGTTTCAAATTACATAAATATTTTCCTTGCATGTGGGAGTAAAACATAGTAAAATTGATCCTTCAAAACTCTATAATAATAAGGGTCTTATATACTAAATTTACCTTTCTATTTGATACGATTAATGAATCGGGATGTCTCATAACCATGGAACACTTTTTTTTTTTTAATAGAAAAACACGATACGTAATACATTACACATCTAATAATAAGTCATCTAATAAAATATATCAGAGTACAAATAAACTACATGCAAAAAGCATGTTCAAATCTGTCAAATAAACAGCGTGTTTAACAGCATTGAATCTTGATTATGAATTAGATCTGAGTCTAGATTTCAAAGCTTCTTCAGTGGTAAGTTGATGATAGAAACAAGATTAGCGAGTAGTGACTAGTATGGTGATGAATAAGAAAGAAAAAAGAAAAAACTAAGGAAAAAGAAACGATGAGAAGAGAAAGGTTAGCAACACCACTCCCTTCTCCTAAACAGAAAAGAAAGAAAGGAAACGGTTAGAGTTTCTTATAGAGTGAGGGGCTAAGGTTTCTTACCATGGAGCACTTGTTGGGTTCCATCATTTCTACAAACTATCATATTCTAAACTTAGTTCTTTTTTTATTTAAGAATGGACTGGCAAATTATATTAGCCTTGAAAATGTATCTCGAAAATATTCTAATGAGGAAACCATTTTATTTTCTACTCTTAGAGCATCCCTATCAGTTCCCTTATAATAGCTTTTTACTATTATAAGGGGTTGATTCGTCCAAAATCCTTCTCCATCAGATCCCTTATACAATCCCTTAAATTTAGGATTGCTACAGTCACTCCCTATTTGTAGGGAGTCGCTGTAACTCCCTTATATTTGACAGGGGTCGTCCACCCTAATATCCCAGATGAGGCAAAACTTACTTCATCGGTCGTCCACTCGGACGTCCAGCCCCTGACGATTTCTTCTGCTAGTTTCTTCTGTTTTGGACTTTAGTTCATATTGCTTCTGTTGCTTTCTTTTGCCTTTAGCCTCCATTTTTTACTTTAATTCATATTATTTAATTAATTTATTATTAAAAAAATATTCAAATTTAAAAATAGTTAAAAAGATTATTTTAATAAAATAAAGAAAAAAATAGGAAGTTTGTTGGGGCAAATAGATAAAAAAAATGATTTCTAAAATAGGGAATGAATTTTTTAATAATATTTTAGGATAAAATTTAAGTAGGCTGATAAAGATGCTCTTATTGCACACTTCAATTGAAGAATCAAATTGGAAATTATTATTGCACACATATAGAGAAAGAGTCATCGAAGGCCTTATGTATAGGGATGGCAATTTGAAACCGACCGGATGGGGATCCCCGACCCCAACCCCGATTTGAGCGGTTTTTTCCCGAAAAATACCCCCGATGGGGAGAAGATGGTATTTGAAAATCAATCCCCGATTTGTTTCGGGCCGAGAACGGTGATCAGTGTTCAAGCCCCGGCCCGGCCCGGCCCCGGCCCCATCCCCGAATTTCCCAAAGTAAAATTACTTTTATACCCCTTATATATATATATATATATAAAATAAACTAAACCCTAGTCACACACAATACAAACAACCCGTGGTCATTGGTCTCTCACTCTCACTCTCTCGTTTTTCTCTCTTACTCTCTCTCAACTCTCTCACTCTCATTCTCACAGTTGCCTTGTCCCACCACCACCAACACAAACAACCCGTGGTCACTGGTCTCACTCTCACCGTCTCGTTTTTCTCTCTTACTCTCTCTCAACTCTCTTACTCTCATTCTCACAGTTGCCTTGTCCCACCACCACCGCTGGCCCCAACCTCCCTCTCTCTCTCTCTTCTCCTCACCTCGGTTTCTCTTTCTCTCTCTCTCCACTTCGTCTCTCTCTATTCCTCATGGCCACCGCCGCAGCAAAAGGTCCGCCTCTCTCTCACCACCACCGAACCCACCAATACAGCCACCGTCGATCTCGCCACAACCACCGTCGATCAGATCTATTAGATCTGTACTCAGATCTGTTATACCTCTCTCTCTCTCTCTCTCTCTCTCTCTATGATTTGATCTTGTTGGTATTGTATTGTGTTGTTGATGATGATTGTTGGTATTGTTGTTGAAAACATTTTTTTTTTAGATTATTTTTTTAATTTAAATCTGTTGATGATGATGAAAACATATATATATATATATATTTCAAATTATATTTTTTAAATTTAAATCTATTGATGATGATGAAAACATATATATATATTAGATTATTTTTTTAATTTAAATCTGTTGATGATGATTGTTGGTGCTCAGATCTGTTATATTGACTTGTTGTTCTTGAACAAAAAAAACAAAAACAACTCGAGGATTTTTCAGGGTCGGGGAAACCCGATCCCCGTTAGGGGACGATGACAGGGGGTGATGGGTTCCCCCACCGGAGATCGGGGACGGGGACAGGGATTTTTTAACCTTCGGGGATCGGGGAAGGGGAATGTGGTCCCTGGCCCCACCCCGGCCCGTTGTCATTCCTACTCATGTAAGCTAACCCACAGAATCTCTGGCCTTATCAAACTCTCCTCATTGATCACTTTTGATAGCCCCATGCCATAGAAGTGAATTCTTCCGAGTAATTTTTTTTTTTGGATAACTCGGTATCCGGTCTAAGGATTAATTAAAGAGAAATGCTTCATTTTCCCATTTTATCACACCCCCAATTGCACCTTTAATGAGGTTGAAAACAATACCAACGAATCAACTTTCTTCAAATTCTTCTCTCTCGTTTTAAAATTGTTTACCACCTTATTAGAGTTGTAATTGAGAGTGATAAAATAGGGAGATGTAGTAAAACTCATTAACTAATTTGGAGACTAATTCTACCATCCACTAGTGAGGGACCCAATTAAAGTTAGGCAAAGCCCCTTATGTATTGGTTCCAAAATTTGTTTGCCCTTAGAAAGTTTCGAACTTGAGACCATGAAGAGAGCACATCGCTAGACCCCAAACTTTGACCACCAGGTCAACCCCTTGGAATTGTGAATTCTTCCAAGTATTGATGATCATTCTAAGCTCATTTAAATAAAGACCAAACTAAGATGTGTTGGCATATACGCCAAATGTATTGATGGCACTTTTTTTTTCGCACTTTGTGGAAGGAAGATACACAGAAAGTTTTGCTCTGTGTTTCATCTCCAGTTGTGAGACTTTTTGTTGTGCTTTCCTATTTCTTTTCACATAGAAGTAGAGCCCCTTGATAATGTTTCTGTTAATGTTTTTGATAGTTGCTTCTTTGAAGTGACTGTAGATGAAGTTGAAGTTTAATTTGGCATATAGCTCTAGGTTAAAACATTCCTATTTCTTTAATTGCTTATATTCACCTAGTTCACATGAATGATGTTCCTTCTATCATTCCAGAATTTCTCTTTAGTCCTTCGATGCTGTCACAACATTTTCATTTTTCTGGAAAAGGACAGCGTCTAGTGAAAAACTAAATGAGAGACAATCCAAAAACTAGATATTCAAAGTCTCTGTTTTAGTTTGAATGTGTTGCATTGAGTAATCATATGCAGTTAAAGAAAATTTTGTTTTAGTTTTAATTTCTTATATTCACCTAGTTCACATGAATCATATTCCAAGTTATATGTTGCTTACTTCTTTTCTTTTATAATTTATTCTGACCTCAAATCAGACATGATCCTATTTTCAATTGTTCACAATAGTTCACGTCATCAAAACACAGTCTAATTAAGGCGTGTTGATCAATTAATTGACTTGTACCTATGGTTAGTGTTGTAATATGTTGGCGTCCAAAGCTCTAAAATATAACTAATATGCGAAAATGGCATATTTGCAGTCCACACTCATGTAGTCCATGCATGTAAACTGACCATGGGCTTTCGATGATCTAATATGTTCATTTTAAAAGTCTATCTATATGTATTAAACAAAATGAAATTGGATTATATTTATCTTTAAAACAAAAAAAACAAAAAAAAAAGTGAATAATTTATTTTCAAAATCATAATTACTATATATTTTTTCAAGACAAATATGATAAATTTGTATTTTTATAATTATCAGATTAATAATTTTTATTTTTTAATTATTTTTTTTTCAAATAATATATACATGAATAATGAATCAAATCGTCATAACAAAACACATGATGGCCTTTAGACCAACGGCATCTCAAGCCTATTTGAAGTCTAAAGTAAAATTTTTACTTAGAGTTCTTTATAATTTTTTATATTGTAAATTTATTTTGTATACTATAATATTATTAAAATTCATAACATTTCGAACCTTCACAATTAAAATATTTTGATAAAAAGGTCTTTTTTTTTGTTTTGATTGGGAGCATCTCTAATATTTCATCAAATTCTAGTAAAACTTTGAATAAAAGATTGATCTGATATGATACGCTCTAATTGTTTCATTAAATTTGGTCGGTCATCCAGTATAGAGTAAATTTTCATCAAATCTTTTCTAATTCGGTCGTCTATCCAGCTGTTTGGCCAATCGTCCACCCAGTCATCCACCAATGGCCATCTGCAAAATTTGTTGAAAGGTTAAATGTTTCATTGATTTGATGAAAGTTTTGGTTTTCCTTCATTTGATATGAGTTTGATAACACAATTAGAGCCTAGAAAGTAAACATTTTATCAAATTCAAATTTGATAAAATATATGAGTAAGGATTGGAGACGATGTAATAAAATAAAAATCTAATAATGAGATCTTTTTGTATCCAACGAGAGAGATTGCTCTACTCTGTTTCTTATTTGACTAAAGTCTAAGATACATATTTGATGACGTTAAACTTTTCGGAGAAACTACACCACAGTGGATGTTAGAAAAAAAAAATTACAAAATAAAGATAAATATTAATTATTAAAATTATAAATAGTGATAAATATTTTAAAATTATTAATTAACTATTCCTGTCACCATTGTGTACCAATTGTCCCAAATTTTTATTTATTTATTTACCTATAGATTTTTTAATACTTCAATTTGGAAAAACTATTTACCTTGAGCTAACTTCACCTTGTCTATGGGCGTTGTTTTGTCATCCACTACATAGGGCATTATCCATATGTCCTCTTTTGATTTTTGGTTGATCACCATGTTGAATTAGTCCCACTAGTGATGGACAGCTTTCTAGAAAAAAAATAAATCAAATAAAAATCAAATTGGAGCACTATAAACTATAACCTAACCCATCAATCTAGTCAAGCCAACATTTTCTTCACACCATAATGTTGTCAACTTCTTTCAACTACATCCAAAATTTCTTGCGAGACATAGCTAAACACAACACTCCAAAAATCTCTATAAAACAATGCCCACTTGCCTTATTGCATGAAGGATTTGATCTCTCTCTCTCTCTATATGTATGTACTCAAAAACCCATAGTATTGTGAGTACTACATTGACTAGCCACACACACAAAAAAAAAAAAAAAGACAATGGCAGACTTCAAAGGTTACTACAACTACTACTACTATCTATGTGTTTTTGTCATCTTGACTACTACTACTTGTTGTTCCAAGGCCACAACCTCACCATCTGACATAATCAAAGGGGCTTACTGGCCTTCAGGGGCCTCGGATTTGCCTCTGTCATCCATCGACACTACGTTGTTCACTCACACCAACTATGCTTGTCTTTCACCTAACAATGTCACGTCAAGTTTGACATCTCAAATTCAACAGCCTCGATGCTCTTGGACTTTACGTCTACGCTCCATGTGAAGAAACCGCCAGTGAAGACACTTTTTTCCATTGGTGGAGCCGGCGAAGACCTGAGTAGCTTTTCCAACATGGTATCTAGTGGTCACTCAAGGAGGAGTTTCATTGAATCATCCATAGAAGTAGCAAGAAAGTTTGGTTTTGATGGTATTGATCTTGATTGGGAATCTCCTCAAAACCCAATAGAAATGGAAAATTTGGGCCTCTTACTCCATGAATGGCGGGCTAAGGTCCATAAAGAGTCCAAGGAAACGGGCCAGGCCCCTCTCTTGCTCACAGCGGCCATGAGAATTGGTAAGAACTTGGACTAGATCAATGCGATGTGCTATGACTACCACGAAGGATGGGAGACTTCGACAACAGGAACCCAAGCTGCATTGTTCGACCCAAAAAGTAATGTGAGCACGAGTTATGGGCTTCAATCATGGATCACAGCTGGGCTCCCTCCTACCAAGTTGATCATGGGCCTACCATTGCATGGGAGGTCGTGGCAGCTCAAGGACCCTAGATCACACGATGTTGGAGCTCTAGCTGTCGGCATGGGCCCTGGATCAGATGGTATCTTGACATACTCTATGGTGGAGGCGTTCAATAGGGAAAATAATGCCACGGTGGTGTATGACATGGAGATAGTGTCTACGTATTCTGTAGCAGGGACTTCATGGATTGGGTATGATGATGCCAAATCAACAATAGTGAAGATAAAATTTGCTCAAGCCCTTGGGCTTCGTGGGTACTTCTTTTAGGCCGTCAATGATGATTATAATTGGAAAATCTCAACACAAGGTAAGAGTGATTGACTAATTTCAATATTATAACTAATGCATGTAGAATGTTAAGAAAAAAAAATAATTAAAAAAAAAATAAAAGAGTGATTTTTAAATTGAAATTGATTGATATGTTGGACTTGAATTGTGTGGTTACGGTTATGAGAATTCTTTTCATGGATCATAAAAGCGAAGGACGTTGCAAAATAAATTATTTAAATCATTGAAATTGAACCTATGATAAGTCTATAAGTCCGAATAACATCCTCTAATTTGCATTTGGAGAAGCCTAGCCCATTATTTAATCAATTAATTAGTTTCTTTCGATTAATTAGGAGAATGAAGCTCGGAAGTTGGGCCACTAGTTAAATATTTCATTTCTCACTCCCTCTTTTGTAAAATTATAAATAAGCTAGTTGAGTATTAAATTATTCACGTTTAGCTTAAGAACTTAATGAGTTCTAAAATATTTTTAAAATTTGAATTGTTTATATAATAAGTTGATCTGGAAAGAATTTTTAATAAGTCTAGCATAGGTTGATCTCGAGTTACTTGATTTTATTTTATTTTCGAATTTTTGATGGATATAAGCTTATCGAACTAAGACGTAGATGCTAAAATTTAGTTTGATAACTTAAGGAGTTCTACAATGTATTCAAACTAAATTTGTTTAAGTATCAAACCGATCTTGAACGAGCCAAATACAAGTTATACTTGAGTAGCTCTTATTTAATAGCTCTACCTTTAAGGCTAACCCCATAGTTTCAGGGTATGGGGTGTTGTGTCTCAATTTGAGGCTTATTATGTGTGTGTGTGTGTGTGTGTGTTATTTTTTTTTTACTGGACAATAAGGCTGTGTGTTTTTTTTTTTTTTTGTATCCGAATTGTTTATTTTGTAAGGTTCGTCAAGTACTTCAAGCATACCAAAAATTATATTGATCGGATATCGATAGCTACATAATCAAATTGCATATTTTTTATACTATTTCTCAAAAGAAAACTTTTTTTTTATTATTATGATAAATGTAATTCGATCATATGTCCGATTAATATGATTTTTGACATACGATATTCGATTAATATGATTTTTGACATGTTTGAAGCACTCGACGAGTCCTACAAAATGAACAATTCGGATCATAAAAATAAGCTCATAATAAATCTCAAATTGAGGCACAACAATCACTGTTGTGCCATTGGCACACCAGCAACCTCTCATCCATAGTTTTAGCGTGTTAATTAACTAGTGGATAAGGCACTCCCTTATCAGGTATGATGTCTAAGTTTGAGTTGTATCACTACCAATTCAATTTGCTTATCCTTATTCCCCTCTTATTAATTATATATATATATATATAATTTGACGTATATAAGACGGAGGAGTACATGTTCGTAGGGTTGCAAACAAATCGAGTTTGTAACGCCCTCAAAATAATAACATTAAACCATCAATTAAGACATTCATTGACATACAAAGTATCCACATTCTTCTATGAATCAGAGTTTCATTACAAAAGTATTACATGTTAACAACAGAAGCAAAGTGCCCTACGGGCTTACAGCTTTCCAAGTTAACACTTGGTTACAACAAAAGAGTGCTAACTCATCTACACATTAAGCCCTTGGCTTGAATATACATGTAATACAACAAAGAAACTAAACAGCAAAAATCTGCTCGCATCTAGCCTCCCGAGCTATGTCCTTGGAGGTGGCATGCTACCTGCACCTGAAAATGATATTCACATATAGGGTGAGCCACAGCCCAGTAGAAATACACTAAACCAACCATGAACAATGACTAAAAGATTAGCAATTGATAGATGGCCAATACCGATACATCCATTTACATCATTACAATTCCATGACAGTCAATTCAATATAACAATTCACTTTCCATTTCTTATTCGACTTTGGGTTTGAAAACAAGGCTCAGTACACTGGCCAGAACATTTGATGAGATTATAGTTCATCACTAGGATACCTTCGAAATACAAGGTGGATACACATTTTGGTGTTGTATCAATAACACATAAACGACTTCCATACTTAGCAAACAATGGTGATATACATTTAAGTGCTATATCAAATCAAACAAACCTTTCAATAGATAAGCATATGAGCTATATCAACACTTCAACAGATAAGCATATGAGCTATATCAATATTATAACAGATAAGCATATGAGCTATGCCAACACTACAACAGATAAGCATGTGAGCTATATCAATATTACAACAGATAAGCATATGAGCCATATCCACACTACAACAGATAAGCATATGAGCTATATCAACATTACAACAGATAAGCATATGAGCTACATCTACACTTCACTTAGACAAGCATATGAGCTATATCTACACTTCACTAGACAAGCATATGAGCTATATCTACACTTCACTAGACAAGCATATGAGCTATATCTATCTACACTTCACTAGACAAGCATATGAGCTATATCTACGGAGTTCATCCTCCATCTCCTCCCAATCCTATCCGGTTTAGAGGTACATCCCCCATCTTCCCCTAAACCGCGGAGTACATCCCCAATCTCCTCCTCTACACACAATGCATATAAACACAGAGGTTCTATACACAATCATTCAATACATAAAATTAATGTATTCTATCAACTGTCATACTCTATGACACACCCAATTGATTAGTTTTAGTTTGCCTAATCATCATGCATTGTCTACAACAATCAACACTACCCTCCACCAGTAGCCCAAAGCAATTATTTCTAAGCAGGAAATAAATGCACAAATGGATAACATAACAACATTTCAACTAGATGTGCAATAAAAGATTCGTCTACACTCTTTAATCACATTACATTCCCAATTCCAACATTCTCATTTCAATTCCTCGCTTTCTTCAATTAATTATATGCATTAATTAATTAAACCAATTAGGATAAATTACCCTAACTCACAAAACAACCCTAAGGTTCCATTTTCATCAATGTCCCAACATTAATCTCATTTCTCTATGCCTAACATGCATATAGGTTTATATATTTAAAACCCCGACTTTTGTAAAATTACACAAGGGCCCAAACTTTCTCAAATTTACCCAACAACCCCCAACATGTCAAAATGTTAAAATTCAAAGACAAAGCTCATAAGATGGAGTAGGTTATCCCTACCTCGAATGATGGGGCGCAACGAAGGAGATGAAGAAACGAAAATGCTCCAAATCTCGAAATTTTCAAATTAAAAGATAGCCCTCGACGATCAACACAACTTTTGTAAAGGCCCAAGGTGAGAAAACAACTCCTACTAGATCAATCCTAAGAGAGAAGTTAGGGTTTTAGTGAGAGGAGCTCTCAAAATAGCTTTTTGGAAAAGTAAGAGAGAGAAGAGATGTTGAAAAGTGAACAAAAAGGTCGGATCTCGGCTTTATATAAAAGTCGCCCCGCTCGAGCGTCGAACTCCCCGCTCGAGCGTCACTCACAGATCCCCGCTCGAGCATCCAATCCCCCACTCAAGCGGCGGATGCACGCTCCCAGAACTTATACAGACAGGATTTCCCGCTCGAGCGTCAAACACAAACTCCCGCTCGAGCGTCTACCACTGCAGACGAAATACTGGATGGGTGATTTCCCCGCTCGAGCGCCAACACCCCCGCTCGAGCGGTCAAGCAACAACAGAGTCCCGCTCGAGCGTCAAAAGCGCCGCTCGAGCGAAGAGACCAAAAACTGGGCAAAGATTTTACGTTCAAAAACACAACCAACTTGTTCCCAACTTGCCCAACACAACCCAAAGCTCGAACACAAAGAGAAAGGGATAGAAAGAGGATAAGACAACAGCACCCTCACGAAACCGAATCCGGATTACAGTTAAGCACGAAAGGGAAAACCGGGATCACTATAGAGTTATTCATGAAAAGTTCGAACTCAACTTATTTAAAATTAATTTGAGTTCCATTCATTTACTAAATAAACAAGCTTTAACTGGGTTTTTAGGGTCATTTAGAGTAGACCCAGTCTCAGTTCGATAAGACTCTTGAATACAAATATAATAAATAAATAAATATTTATTTTTAGTAATATATGAAATATATTTTATTTTTCTATTTGTGTTTGCAAATTTACATATTTTGATTAACGAAATTTATTATTATTATTATTATTATAAACTTTCTTTTATATTTCACTTATAATTTTTTTTCTCTTAATATGTAATTAATTTAAATTGAATTTTTCTTTTTAAGTTTGTGCTTAATTTTTTTAAATACTTGATGAGTCGAATCCAAGTTTGACTAATTCTTAATAAATTGAACTCAAACAATCAAAAACTCAATTCAGTTCGACTCTTTTGCAACACATCTTCGTGCAAGCATAAATTGCAACACACATAAGTTGGTCGCGTAGCTCAAATTTGTGCCTATGACATTTATGTTTCTCTCAAGTCTAATACATTCTTGATCGTTGTGTTTGATGGTTTCGCAGCTTCCAAGTCATGGATTGTCTAGAAATTGAAGTTGGAGATTGAAATGCATCTTTGAAATGAAATGAGATTTTAGGGAAGACCAATTACACCTATATACGTATACCTATATATGTATGTTTTAATTAATGTGTGTAAAGATTCATTTCTTTTACCGCTCAAATAATGGTATATGCAAGGATCGATTTATTAACGTCGTAACTTTATTCTTGCTCATGTCTAGTTTTGTTGCTTTGCTTCAATTCCTTTCACTTGTACTTTTTTTTATAATAATTTTATAATTCAACATCTAGCCTAATAGATCAACTAATTCGGGACATAAGTCCAGCCGTCCGATTAGGGATGGCAATAGATAACCTACCTTGTGAATATCCATGGAGATCTGACTTAGATACATGGGTTTTCACCTTTTCCTTACCCATCGGGTCAAGTAAATGGTGTTCTTTAAATCTCCATCGAGGATGGGTCGGGGATGGGTACCCGCCCATTTCCCCATATGGTTACTCTCTCTTAATAATTTATGGAACCAAGGAAGACTTCTCTTCCATCCTATTTTGAGCATACAAAAAAGCCTTCTCTTTTGTAATCGAATCTATAAAATCTAATTTATCGTTATGATTAATTTAATTGACTGATATAAATAATTTTTATCGATTGTCAAATCAATTATTGTTGCTTTTATATAATAGTACCATTTTTCTAATTTTCTATATTCCACTGTTTGATTGATTTTCATGGCTTTGATCGCCATTTGTGTCCCAATCAAGAGCTCACTGCTTTTATATTTATTGTTTTATGTTTAATGGTGCTAGGGTTCTGAATGTACCGGTAAAAGACTTTTTTTTTTCTTTCTTTTTTTTCTTTTTTTTATTTCCATTGTTGTACTACTTCAATAATTGGTTGAATGGAACATATATATTCATGTATGTATATATTTGTATTTATGATTGAATTTGTTGTGTGTGTTCACGTTTTTTTTTTTTTTAATTTTTAATTTTGGCTTTACTGATTTTGCAACTACTAAATCTCTTCTATGTATTTCATACCAAATATGAATTTGCTTTCGATTGTGCTTCTAACATTGCCTTTCTTCATTTTGAATTACCGAATTACCGATTTGTCCTGATTAAGGTTAGCTTGTTTCAAAGTAAAATGTTAAACAAAAAGTAAATGAAACCTTTTTAAGTATCATTATTTATCATCAATTCAGAAAATTAGTTTTTTTTTTTTTTTTGGAGTTCTATTTTAAAATTTTAAAACTTTTTGAAATTTGTTTTCCCTATTATTAGCTTTGTTTCATTTCGAGTTATACCTAGGCTTTGTTGATGAGAAGATGGTTTATTTATATTTTTATTTATTATGGTTTACTTTTAAAAATCAATTTTTTAATTAATTAACTAATATGTATTTAATTTTGTTGTTGAGCCAAAAAAAATAAAATAAAATAAAATTGAATATATATTTAGCTTTGGTCGTGAACCTTTAAAAAAAAAATGGTCAAGTTGGGTTGGGAAAAATCCAAACCCATTAGGGGATGGGGTGTGTAGTCTCCAGGAGATGGGGAATAGAGAATGGAGAAAAATTATTATAAGAGAATGGGGATAGAGAATTAATATCCGCCCTATTGCCCCTTATTGCCATCCCTACATCCGATATAGATTCCCCATTCCCTGATTGAACGATTTGATAGATTAGTTGAGTGGCACAACGATATTCACCAAACTTAATTTGAAAAGTGGCTAACATCTTATTCGACTCCAACCTAGAGATGAATGGTATACTCCTTCAAAACTCTTGAGGTATATGAGAGGTAGGTCATGCCGTCTCTAATACCCTAAGCACTACAAGAATTTTTATTTTTGGTGACTTAATTTATAGTCGCCAAAAGTCAATTTTTAGTCGCTGAAGGCTTTTAGCGACTAAATTATTTGGTCGCAACAGTAGTCACAGAAGAATTATCGTGGAAAGGTAATTTTAGTCGCCAAAAGATTCGAAACAAAATTAAATAGCACATTTTCGACGACCAATTTTTTTTGTCGCCAAAAGCTTCACTTATTGTTAAGGACCAATCATTTAATTGCGAAAAAAAAATTTAGCTACTAAATATGTTAGTCGCCTAAAATAAATACTTGTGTTTTGACTACTAACATTTTAGTCGCCTAAAGTCAAAATTTTTTGGCTACTAAAAAGTAAGTCACCTAAAGTGTTATGTTTTGGTTACTAAAATTTTAGTCGGCAAATAATGTGTTTTGGCTACTAAACATTTGGTCGCCTAAAGTCCCACATTTTTCGCTACCAAATTTTTTGCCGGCAAAAATTTTTTTATTCTTCAACTTTCATTTCAGCTACGAAATATTTTAGTCGCCAAATGTTCGATTTTTTTTTTTGCTACAAAACTTTTAGCCACCAAATGTTTGATTTTTTTATGGCTACAAAACTTTTAGTCGCCCAAACTATTTTCCCAATTTTTTTTTAGCTACCGTGTGTGTCAATTTCCGACCACACTGCCAATCAAGCACTCAACTGGAGAACACTGACATAATAGATTAAGCCCAAACGGCCTATCACAGAAATATAAGAATCCCGCGGTGGTTCGTCCACCCGGGGGCACTCCGACAATCAAGTCAGTAAAGTATCTCTCAAAGATAACAAAAGTGCTTAACTTACTAGACAGAGCAAAAAAAACATACCTTAGACCCATGAGGGTGCCTCTCCACTACTACAAATACAAATAAAGATCACACTTTTTTGGTGTGATATATGTATTTTAATCACACCTTTTAAGTTTTATTAAAGTGTGGTCTTTGGGAGTGTGATTAAAAATGATCATTTTTAATCACACTTTTTAAGTGTCATTAAAAATGATTTTATCACATCTTTTAAGTGTGATTAATAATATTTAGATCACATCTTTTAAGTGTGATTAAAAACATTTAGATCACATCTTTTAAGTGTGGTCTTTGAGAGTGTCATTAAAATGGGTCATTTTTAATCACACTTTTAAAGTGTCATTAAAAATGATTTCATCACATCTTTTAAGTGTGATTAATAATATTTAGATCACATCTTTTAAGTGTGATGAATAATATTTAGATCACATCTTTTAAGTGTGATTAATAACTAATAAAACCTGTGATAAAAAAAAGAATGACATATTTGAAGAATAATCAATATTATTTTTATACGCGCATTTCAAGAATGTAATACACACTATATACTATACTTTGAATCACAATCACATATTGAATGGAATAACGTCATATATTTCATAAATGAAAGTTAAATATGTTCAAAAGTATATACAGAGGAATCAAATAAAAAGTTTTTACACTGTGCTTACATATATTAAAAAATGAAGAAACTTGCAAAATTAAGTTCTTGAATTCTTTGACCATATTTTGCATCTCACCGAGAAATTTCTAACCTGAAAAATGAAAACACAAATTAATTCAGAAACCGCTAGAAGCATATGAATAAACTAACTATTTTTAGAGATTGTTCTAGTCTCACAAAAGATAAAATCCGACTGATCACACCCCTTCAAATGTCTTAACATTAAATACCTCTAGCATGACATGAAGCGTGTAAAAATAAAATGTCAATTTTTACCCACATAAATTGCAAGTTTAACAGAAATTTTACTATAACCAACAACTTAGTTTAAGAGGCTCTACCAATCTCAAATATTTAATGTTCTACAAAAGAAATGCAATTGAATATTAATTGTGCAAATACCTTGAGTGCATTTCAGATATCAGTGACCATTCTTCATCATCTTCTCCATCATCTTCTCCATTTGAGCTCCTAGAAACTTCTGAACGCTTGGGAGGTTGGCCAGAGTTTCCTTAGAAAGAAGAAAAACAACTCAACTCCTTGGGTATACACATACTGGTAATTGCACATTTGTAAAAAATATTCTAGATACCATCATATACAAAGTCACATAGAGATATAATCCTAAAGTATAACTTGGGGGGTTCAAAATTCCCATATTAGAATTGACTGCCATTTGCAAATTAGCACAATTACCTTCCATGAAGAACATTGACATTATCTTTTGTGGAATTCGGCCAGATATCCAGTTCAAATTAACAACTCTCTGCAATGCTTGTATGATCGGGACATCACTGCAGTCACTCCTTAGTTGATTTCCCGTTGGATACAAATTATGGCCCGTTTATACAAAATAGTGAGATAAATGAGCTGTCATATCATGATAAATCTGATATATTTACAAATAAAAGGCAAACAATAACTATTTAGTCTCAAAATGAAAATTAAATATAGAATACACAGTGATATAATGGCATGTCCAACCCTTGACTGAAACCTATATCAAATTTAAATTTGGGTAAAAATCACTCAAAAATCTCTCCACTCAAACTCAAACTTCTTTTGAGTAAGAGAGATCGTAAAATGTTCTAGGACAAGGCGATGGTCTTGTTCACCTGCAGGACCAAAAAGCAAAATTCTTGGGCTTACAGCGGAATCCTTGGACTCACTATGCTTTATGTGTAGAACAAAGGATGCCAACAGATAATATTTTGTCCTATCACTGAAAGAAATGAAAAAATGAAATTTCCATTACTAGCTTGCAATGAAGTATTAAAACCCATGGAAAACCATAGCAGCCCCTATAAATGAGACTAACATAGTCAAGTAAATGAGCTTAAATTAGAACTACAAAGTACAATTGTCGATCAACCTGTTGCATAGGCAGAAAAGGGAGCATGTAACCGTAACTGGAGAGCATGTAACCGTAACTGGAGAACACTTAAGTTAAACAAGTTCTTAAAGATGAACAAGCACATTCAGTACACTATAAGGGTATAATGGCATCTCAACACTCCAAGAAAGTTTGCAATAGTCCCACGTAGTGAAACCACTACATAGATCAAATGACTGAAGTAAAATAAGTAAAATGCCTTTTTGACACTATATGTTTCCATTTTGTCTCACATAATATATTAAAAATAATATTAAAAAAAAATTGACCTTTTTTTGCAGAGTTTGCATACCTTAAATTTGAGATTTGTTGGGTCCGGCATTTTGATATGCATTGCACCCAAGTTCATGTAATAGAGGTCTAAACTAGAAGTACACATACCTTATGCAGTTTTGTCTCAGATGAAGCAGAGTCAACATTTCCCCCAGTTGATGTGGTGGAGCTCCGAGAAGAACCATGAACCATTCTTTTCTTCAGCATCTTTTTCATAAGGTGTATGGCTGATTTATCTGTCTCATTTTCTGTCCGTTTTTCTCCCCTCTCGCTTTTGGCTACATAATTTTCCTCTGCTATTTTTGTCCTCTGAAACAGCTCCCCAAGCGATGTTCTATGTTCCTTCTTTACCACTGTGGTTGTTTCTGGCAACTCAATTGCTGATCCAAACAGATAGCTCTGGAGTGGACAGATTGTTGTTCCATTCCCACTGGTCTCTGTGCCTTCCAATGGCTTTTCTCTAAGTGTAATGGTGCTACCATGGCAGCTTCTTCCAGTGTTAACATAAATGTTTCTTCCAGTACTAACATGATTGTTTCTCCCAGATGAGTCATTGCAACCGTCTCCTTCAGCCCCTATCACCTTCTCCTACTCATCATTAATAAGCTTCAGTTCATTCTCTGTTACTTCTGTTTCTTTTTTAGTTATGTTCTCAACTGATATGGCAAATGTTGGCGTTGATGGGTCTGTGCTGACTGGGTCTGAACCAAGAGTACCTATGGTAAGGAAGCCATGCAAGAGCTCGGAAATCACAACTGAAGATTCTTCTTCAAAGTCGTCTGCTTCTATTCTTGCTGCTTCTAGGCTGGCAAATGATTTTCACAGATGGTTGTCTCTTTGTGCTTTGCCTAAGGATTTAGTGCCAAAATTTGACTTTGGGTAGTACTGTTGGTCATCCAGTGATGGCTGCCCTGAAAGACAAGTACAAGAATTCCCTGACAGAAGAAATGTTAAATAATTGGGATAATGGTGAGGTTAGTTGGGAGGGATGTCATGTAGGTTTGTGTTTTCAAATGCATCTCAAAAGAATTAATGGCATATTATGCTTTGCTGTTGTTTTAAATATTATGGATCATGACTCATGGGCTTGTTGATGCTTACCATTATCTCAATTTTTAGTACAGGAATCGGGACGTGTAGAAATAGCAATGGAGGAATATTGATTGGGAAAACAATTAGCTTTATACTCAAAGGGAATGTCAAGTGTAACAATCTTACAGTATGTAGTTCATTCAGTTGAACTTGAAGCTGTACTCCAGCTATAAATAAGCATGCGGCATGGAGAGTTGCTAAGTACACAGGTCTTATGCGGTTAATTATTTCCAGGTATGTAACAGCTACTTTGCTTTGAAGCTGTCTTTCCTAAACAACACCTGACTTATCGAATTTCCAGTGATCTAATGATTATGCTACTAGATTATATTGGTCTTACCACAAATATTATAATGACTACTCATGATTATGTTTAATACTGCACTTACAGTCTGACTCTAATATGTGCACCAATCTTTTCATTATTGCTTTAGCAAAGCGTTAGCAGAAAAATATATAAGGGTATACATGACTTACCTACACTAAAATCCTTCAGTGGTTCATTCGCCCGGAACTTGCGATGCATCCAACCAAGTAACTGCAATCAAGATATATGAAAATATGAACTCAGAAAATATTAAGAACAGTTTTCATCATCCAAATTCAACATAAATTGGAGTTACATTCATTTTTTTGATCTTTCTTCAGAGTGCTTGATTTAGATCACTTCGGCAGTAGGAGGAAGTGAGAGACGATGTGCTTTTCGTATTAAGGACTATGACTATTTAATGAATGTGACGCCAAAAATGTGTCCTGAAAGGCTCCAAGGACCTCAGATTAAGGCAGGTAGAGAGAAACATTGAGAAAGTTACAAGATTTGGTTGGCTATTTTGTGTCAAAATCGAATAATGTGGCCTAATGGGAAATGGGGTCAAAGGACCCCATGAGCTCATGATTTTATCTGGCTGTGCACTTGTGAGGTTGGTCTCCTGGTTTAGTACATGGTTAACGGTTTGGTCTGCACCTATCAGAACACATGCCTTCTTATAGTTATGTCATTGGACTTCCCAATTTGAGTGGAGTCCAGAGCTGTTACATTGATTATTATCATGCTTTATTATAACATTCTTAGTTAGTTATGATATGGTAAATCGTAACATTACTAGATTGCTATAAAAACAATTTCATAGCATTAACAAAATGTTATCCTTTGGTATTTTTAGTAACTTTTAACTATTTCATAGCATTCAAAAATTGTTATAATATATTTACGATAGCGTTCAACGATAACATTCGATAAATGTTATTAAAAATGATACACTTTTAATAACATGGGCAAACATAGCATTCCAACGAATGCTATTGCTTACTTTTGATAGCATTCATCAAATGCTATAAAATGTGTTTTTTGTTGTAGTGTGATGAAAAGAAAAATGTTTCTCATCCAATCCAATGTCTACAAGCAAACTGATCAATTGAACTTTTATCAATTTCAGTGTAAATGTGTGCTTCCATTTAGATCATTATATTACCTATCTTGTAGAAGAAGGGAACTAGTCAACATCTTATATAAGAACTAGTTATCAAGTTCAAAAGTACTGTCGAATATGCTAACATACTAAAAAGCTGAATTATGATAAGAGATCTGCAGTGGATGTTAGAACATAGAATAAGTACATAAAATGACTATACAGGAAAGATTACAGTTGTGCGGAAGGCTTCTACCATAAATAATATGGAAAATTGTCAAATGAGATCTGTAGTTCTCTACCATCAATAATGGGATCAAATAGGAAAATGCAAATAAATAAACAATGCTCAAATTCAAAGTGGACCCACCAAATCAAATCAATTGGTTCATGCAATTAGAAGAATATAGAAGTACCTCTTAATTTGTGCAGGAGCAATTAATAAAACTTGTCTGGTTGAATAGAGTACAAAAGGAACTGCAAACAAGCAAAATGATCTAATTTTTTTTGCTTAAATAGACAAAAAGTAATTAAAAAAGACAACCAAACAATTCCTAAGTTAGGAAAGGCAAAAAGATAACATGGATAATTGTATACCTCAAGAACCATGATCACAAATTTTGAATGCTCCCACTAATGCTAGAAGATACCAAAGTACAAAATGTCTATCATAGGTGGGTTTGGGAAGATTCATTACTCATAAGTACTTGAGTCAATAAGCCAACTATAATGAAACATTACTTATTAGAGAACACATAAAAAGCTTTCTGACATGGACAACACAATAAAATGAATAATTTATTAGCATGACATAATATTCATTCTACTTTGCAGAAAATTTATACACAACTGAGATTAGAAGAAAAATATAACCAGAAAGGCCTTTCTTCCATATAAAATAAACAACAAAATTAAAACTCTCCCCAACTTCAACAACCATGTACTTTCTTTAATTTAAAGGGAAAAAGAAAAAAAGAAAAGACAAAAACAGAGTAGCACTTTGTATCACATCCTTAAACCACATGCATTGTTCAGCAGACATTTATGTTATACAAAATCTTTAACAGCAGAAATTAATTACTAAGACTCTCTGTTGTTTATTAAAATTTTGATCAATGAAAACCACTTAAAATTCCACTCTAGTAAACCATATAGTAATAAAAATAACAAAATGACTCTTAACAACATGTATAGCCACAACTGAAGCTAATGGATCATACGCAACTACAATTTTTGAAAACAAGAAAATCAAAATCAAGCAAAAACATATATACAAATCAAAACTGAAGCTTTTGAAAAAGTACCAAGGTGTGTTTACCTCCAAATAAAATGAACACAAGAAATAACAGAACTGAGATGACAAATCTCATCTTTGCAATGCCATTGTGACATTTTGTCGAGCACCTTGCAGACACAAAAAGTATATAGCATGATTCATCTTTGCTATACACAGAGAAACTATACAGACGAGAGAAAAAACAATCCAAAATCAGCAAATAAAGATCATTTCGAAACCCCTTTCAGAAAATAAAATCAGCAAATATAGATGACAAACCATTTTTGAAACGGTGCAATGATAGAAACCATTCCGAAACCCCTTTCAGAAAATAAAGATCATTTCAGAAACCCATTTCAATCATGGAAGAAATTTAAAAATCAAACCATTTCAGAACTGAATTCAAACCTATTTCACTCATCAGATCAGAGAAGAACCAGATTTCAGAAAAATAGAGAGAGAAATGGAAGTTTTCTTACCTGTGATAATGGTGGCCCAGAGCAAGAGCTACGAAACCTAAGTCCAAGACCTGGACTGTGGCTGTTCTTCTCCTTCCCCCTCATTCTCACGGCTGCGGAGGCTGTGTTAATAAGAACTTAGGTTTTTATTTATTTATGTATTTATATTATTAACCCTAAAATAATTACTCTCCTTGTTTTATTATTATTATTATTATTAGCCTTGTGGACTTTCATAATAAATTTATTTAAAGTTTAAGATTAATTAAATTATCTTTTAACAATATTTAATTTAGAGATGAAAGATTATTTTCTTCATTAAAAGGTACGTCTTTTGTGATAAAATTTATTTTCATCATTAGTTAAAGACTCTTTTTGTTGTATGTTCAAGAGATTAATGGCGAGCTTGAGGCCCTCAGTGACTAAAGAGGAGAATAGGAAGAAGCTGAAGGAGACAATTTCGAAGACTAGAAGCTTCTTGCCGGTGACGATGCCGACGTCGCAAACGAAGGGCTTTTCGAGGCGATGATGGTTTGGGGTGATAAGAGAGATGCCTCTGAAAACGGCGATCGTAAGAAACACTCTGCCCCCAACAGTATTGAACGCACTCCATCTAGGAATGGCAACGGGACGGGGCGGGGCCGAGGAACACACTCCCCGTTCCCGATCCCCGATGGTCGAATTTCCCCCGACCCGGCCCCGATCCCCGACGGGGAACCTATCACTGCCCCCACCCCCGCCCCCAACGGGGATCGGGTTTCCCCAACCCCGAGCATTCCCTGGCTAAAAAAAAAATTCAAAAAATACAACAACAACATCATCATCCGACAAATCTGAAATAGATCTAAAAACAAAAAAAAAAATTGTGAAACAGATCTATCTGATCTGAAACAAATCTGAAAACAAGAAAAAAAAAATTCAGAAAATACAACAACATCATCATCATCCAAGGCAGATCTAAAACAGACATAAAAAGAAAAACAAAAAATTATGAAACAGATCTGAGACAGATCTGAAACATATCTGAAAACAAAAACAAAAAAAAGATCTGATCTGATGAGAGACGCGGTGGTGGTGGTGGTGGTAGTGCGAGCTGGATGGCGGTGGTGGTCGGCAACGTCAAGAAGAGAGGGAATGGATGAAAGACGCGATGGTGGTGGTGGTGGTACGAGCTAGACAGCAGTGGTGGTCGGCGACGTCGAGAAGAGAGGGAGTGGATGAGATGAGAGACGCGGTGTGGTGCGCGGTAGATCTGAGAGAGAGAGAGAGAGAAGTCAGTGAGCTAGAGAGAGATGAGAGACGGAGACGGGGTGTAGAGAGAGATGAGATCTGAGGTGAAATAAGGGTAAAGTCAGTGGTTTATATATATGTATAAGGGTAAAATTGTAATTTAACATCAGGGATAAACCGGGTCGGGGATCGGGGACGGGGCCGGCCGGGTACAGGGCTGGGACACTGATCCCCGTCCCCTGCCCAAATCTGTTCGAGGATTGATTTTTAAATACCATCCCCGTCCCGTCGGAGGTATTTTTCGGAGAAAACCCGCTCAATTCGAGGTCGGGGGGTCGAGTCCCCATCGGGCCAGTTTCAAATTGCCATCCATGACTCCATCTCTCTCTCTCTCTCTTGCGCCTTGTGATGAACCCTAACCTTCTACTTTTCCTTTTGATTAGAAGTAGCCAACGAGTTAAATGTATTTTGAATTTTTTTTTTTAATTTGTGTTTTTGTGTTGGGGCTTTTTTTTTTTAAAAAAAATTGGGAATTGTATATTTTATATAAAAATCAAATTGGAATATTTTATACAAACACACCTATTTGGGGAGTGTGATTAAATATATATATATATATAATCACACTTATTTAAAAAGTGTGATTAAAAAGTAATAATGTATATAATCACACTTTAATTAGAAAGTGTGATTAAAAAATATATAAATAATCACACTTGAATTAGAATGTGTGATTAAAATATATATATATAATCACACTAATTTAAAAAGTGTGATTAAAAAGTAGTAATGTATATATAATCACACTTCAATTAGAAGGTGTAATTAAAAAATATATAAATAATCACACTTTAATTAGAATGTGTGATTAAAAAATATATATATAATCACACTTATTTAAAAAGTGTGATTAAAAAGTAATAGTGTATATATAATCACACTTTAATTAGAAGGTGTGATTAAAAAATATATAAATAATCACACTTTAATTAGAATGTGTGATTAAAAAAAATATATATATAATCACACTTATTTAAAAAGTGTGATTAAAAAGTAGTAGTGTATATATAATCACACTTTAACTAGAAAGTGTGATAAAAAAATATATATATATAATCACACTTAATTGAAAAGTGACATAAAAAATAAATATTATCACACCCAATCAAATTAAGTGTGATTAAAATATCAATCTAATTTTTTTGATCACACTTCCAATAAAAGTGAGATATATTTTTTTGTCAAAGTGTGATCTTTAACTATTTTTATAGTAGTGCTCTTTTATAGCCAACACAAACCTAGTCTCAATAGAAGCCTAGCTTCAAAAGACTTAGGATTACTGCTAATCTTAGACTCCCATTAGGATTAGGATAAACTCTCTAAGAGTCTTATCTTTACCCAAACTGAAGTCTTCTCCCATTCTAGGACTCTTATCCCTTATCCGCTTATCCCGGACTCCGGTATTCTCGCAAATAACCTCGGCCTAGCCAAGATGATCTCGGCGTCATGATCAGGACATGTGGCACCTTGGCTGGCACTTCGGTGACACCTCGGCCACATGTTGTCATTCAAAAAATATGTCCTCATAACTGCCTCCTAGGTTCTATTACCTCGGCATACTGAGGTGATGGAACCTATATCATTCCTTTTAGCACGTCGGCTAAACTTGCTCTATCCTTTGCTACTAAGGTCATTATTCATCGGCTTAATATGACCAAGACTTATAGTCTGTTTTCATCAATGCTTTAGAATAATTTGCATGTCTTCAACGGATACCTTAACTGTGTAATCTCGGCAAGTATGTAGATACTTCTTTCGACATAACCTTGGCTTAACTTGTAAATTTTTTCATAAAATTTTAACAAGTGTTTCACCTTGGTTTAACTTCAACTTGTAAACTTTTTAAGTTTTAACAAGTGTCAAACATAATCTCGGTTTAACTTCAACTTGTAAACATTTTAAGTTTCAACAAGTGTTAAACAACATCCCGGTTTAAGTTCAACTTGTAAACTTTTCTCAAGTTTCAACAAGTGTTAAACGACATCCCGGTTTAACTTTAACTTTAACTTGTAAACTTTTCTCAAGTTTCAACAAGTGTTAAACATAATCTCGGTTTAACTTCAACTTGTAAACTTTTTGAGTTTCAGCAAGTGTTAAACAACATCCCGGTTTAAGTTCAACTTGTAAACTTTTCTCAAGTTTCAACAAGTGTTAAACATCATCTCGGCTTAACTTTCAACTTGTAAACTTTTCTCAAGTTTCAACAAGTGTTAAACATCATCTCGGCTTAACTTTCAACTTGTAAACTTTTCTCATCTTATCTTTACACAAACTGAAGTCTTCTCCCATTCTAGGACTCTTATCCCTTATTCGCTTATCCCGGATTCCGGTATTCTCGCAGATAACCTCAGCCTAGCCAAGATGATCTCGGCGTCATGATCAGGACACGTGGCACCTTGGCTGGCACTTCAGTGACACCTCGGCCACGTGTTGTCATTCAAAAAATATCCTCACAACTGCCTCCTAGGTTCTATTACCTCGGCATACTGAGGTGATGGAACCTATATCATTCCTTTTAGCACGTCGACTAAACTTGCTCTATCATTTGCTACCGAGGTCATTATTCATCGGCTTAATATGACCAAGACTTATAGTCTGTTTTCATCAATGCTTTAGAATAATTTGCATGTCTTCAACGGATACCTTAACTGTGTAATCTCGGCAAGTATGTAGATACTTCTTTCAACATAACCTTGGCTTAACTTGTAAATTTTTTCATAAAATTTCAACAAGTGTTTCACCTTGGTTTAACTTCAACTTGTAAACTTTTTAAGTTTTAACAAGTGTCAAACATAATCTCGGTTTAACTTCAACTTGTAAACATTTCTCAAGTTTCAACAAGTGTTAAACAACATCCCGATTTAAGTTCAACTTGTAAACTTTTCTCAAGTTTCAACAAGTGTTAAACAACATCTCAGTTTAACTTTAACCTGTAAACTTTTCTCAAGTTTCAACAAGTGTTAAACATAATCTCGGTTTAACTTCAACTTGTAAACTTTTTGAGTTTCAACAAGTGTTAAACATCATCTCGGTTTAACTTCAACTTGTAAACTTTTTAAGTTTCAACAAGTGTTAAACATCATCTCGGTTTAACTTCAACTTGTAAACTTTTCTCAAGTTTCAACAAGTGTTAAACATAATCTCGGCTTAACTTCAACTTGTAAACTTTTCTCGAGTTTCAACAAGTGTTAAATATAATCTCGGTTTAACATCAACTTGTAAACTTTTCTCGAGTTTCAACAAGTGTTAAACATCATCTCGGTTTAACTTCAACTTATAAACTTTTCTCAAGTTTCAATAAGTATTAAACATAATCTCGGTTTAACTTCAACTTGTAAACTTTTCTCAAGTTTCAACAAGTGTTAAACATAATCTCGGCTTAACTTCAACTTGTAAACTTTTCTCAAGTTTCAACAAGTGTTAACATAATCTCGGTTTAACTTCAACTTGTTAACTTTTTTAGTTTCAGGAAGCATTAAACATCATCTTGGTTTAACTTCAACTTGTAAACTTTTCTCAAGTTTCAACAAGTGTTAAACATAATCTCGGTTTAACTTCAACTTGTAAACTTTTCTCAAGTTTCAGCAAGTGTTAAACATCATCTCGGTTTAACTTCAACTTGTAAACTTTTCTCAAGTTTCAACAAGTGTTAAACATAATCTCGGCTTGTAAAATCCAATTCCCAAGCATCATTCTCCAGCCCTCTGCCCCTGTGTGTCTTCATCGCCTCTCGCATATTTCTCAATTCTAGCCATGAGTTCCTCCGTACTTTTTGGCAATGTTTTTGCCAATGACTTTCGAAGCAGACAGTCATCTTTCAAGCCGTTCTTAAAAGACACGACCACCACCTCTTGATTGCACGTGGGTATTTGATTAAACATCTCGTAATACCTTTTGGTATATGCCCTATGGCTTTCACCCTTACTGATTCTCAGAGCCATCAGCGAGTCCACCCTCAACTGCTGTAGTTTGTTCGTTACAAACCTGGCTACAAACATCTCGAGCAAGCCTTCCCAGGTTTTCACAGTTCCTTTCGGTAACTTGTGAAGCCAGTCTGATGCAATTTCCCCAAAGGACGAGAGGAACACCTTGCAGAGCAACGGCTCGTTTCCGGTGTATAATGCCATCGAGTTCAGGTATAAGCCGACGTGAAAGTTCAAGTCCGACTTAACGTCATATATCTGGAACCTCGACATACTGAACTTTTTCAGGGCCTCAAATTTGTCCAATTCTACCGAGAACGGTGTCCTCGGCTTGACAGGAGAGGTCACCTCAGCATCTTGTCGCTTTCTCTGAAGGTAATCCTTCAGATCCTCCTTGGTTCGTCCAGGAGCTCGGCTATCTCTAGATTTCAGCCTCTTTGGTATACTACTTCCAGTGTCATTGTGAATCCTTTTGGACCTCCCTCCATTGGTTGCGTCGAAATAGAGTTCCTTTCCCTAATTATGTCGATGTTCTTTGGGGTGTCAGCTTCCTTGGTGCAATGCGTCCTCCGTGAATCTCCCCTTCTTGATTCTCCTCCCCCGACCTCCCTTGAAGGCCGGTGAGAGTGTTCATTGGTCCTATCGTGCTGAGGAGTCGTAGGAGTTGTTTTCTACCCCCTATCTGGGCATCTTTCTTAGCCGCTGGGATCGGCGTATCTTGTAATGCGAATGGTGGCTGCATGATGTTATTCTGTATCATGAAATTGACAACCGTTTGCAGGTCCGCCAATTTGTTCGCCATTCCTTTCCTCTCGTCGTCTCTTCGTAAGCATCTATCTTTCCATACTTGGAGGTCGTCCTCGTTATAATACTCGCTTCGGTCTGATTTCTTCGGCACGTCGCCCTCCTGGCCGACGTCCTCTTCTCCGTGATTCTTATCACTGGTCTCTTTGTTGCGGTTGTCTTCTTCGACGTCAAGGTCAATATGTTTTCCACTCTCAGTAGGATGTTGTCCCCAACCTTCTCTTTCTGTGCATCGTTAGCCATCTATTCTCCTTTCTTTCCCACAGACGGTGCCAGATTGTGTGTGTCAATTTTCAACCACACTGCCAATCAAGCACTCAGCTGGAGAACACTGACATAATAGATTAAGCCCAAACGACCTGTCACAGAAAGATAAGAATCCCGCGGTGGTTCGTCCACCCGGGGGCACTCTGACGATCAAGTCAGTAAAATATCTCTCAAAGATAACAAAAGTGCTTAACTTACTAGACAGAGCATAAAAAACATACCTTAGACCCATGGGGGTGCCTCTCTTTTATAGCCAACACAAATCTAGTCCCAATAGAAGCCTAGCTTCAATAGACGTAGGATTACTGCTAATCTTAGACTCCCAGTAGGATTAGGATAAACTCTCTAAGAGTCTTATCTTTACCTAAACTGAAGTCTTCTCCCATTCTAGGACTCTTGTCCCTTATCCGCTTATCCCGAATTCCGGTATTCTCGCAGATAACCTTGGCCTAGCCAAGATGATCTCGGCGTCATGATCAGGCACGTGGCACCTTGGCTGGCACTTCGGTGACACCTCGGCCACGTGTTGTCATTCAAAAAATATGTCCTCACAGCTACTAATTGTTTAGTTGCCAAAAACACGATCTTATGTTTTATCACAAAATTATAATTTCTCCACAATCTATCTATATTCCATGCAACTTGTAATATGTATATAAACGAATACAAATACTATATATCAATCATTTCACAATCTGCATACATATACAAAAAATGAATTACTTTAAATGTCAAAGTCCATACAAATCAACTATTGTCCAAACTAAAATAATAATTCCATACAAAATATAGAATCATACAAAAATCAAAACCCTTCGTATACAAAAACATATATTTACTACCATGCAAAATGACCATTTGGCATGGTACAAATTACCATCCTAATCTGTACCACGACAAAAGGTGATCTATATGTAACACAACCAAAGTTTTTCTATATACGATGACAAAAGGTCGTATATATGTACGACGACAAATGGTCATATATGCACCATGACAGAAGGTAATCTATGTACCACGCCAGTAATTATCAGTTGGTTGCCAAAAGTTTTCTGTATCGGTAATAGTGAACTACACAAAAACCGAGGATGACAAAAGCATTAGTTGTATACAAAAGTAAAATTTCTTCTTCAAAAAAAATTATCCACAAGTCCACGCAACAAAGCCATCTACAAAATAATAATAATAATAATAAATTCGATCAATTTGCAAACATTTTTTTTTAATTAAAACAAAATGGAAGCACAACCAAACAGGGTATTTGTTTCTCCGGAAATTGGCCCAGTGACAAGTACTTCGTTTCATTTTTTTACTGCAGAAATAGAGGCTGGAAAAGTGCTTCATATTGCAGAAGAGATTACACTTGCAAGTCGAAATTTCATTACATTTGCACAGTAGAAAATGGGACTTGAGAGAGAGAGAGAGAGAGAGAGAGAGAGAGAGAGAGAGAGAGAGATCTCAGTAGGGGTGTTGTCCCCAACCTTTTCTTTCGGTCTGTTGTTGGCCATCTATTCTTCTTTCGTTCTCACAGACGACGCCAAATTGTGTGGGTGATTTTCTGAGCATACTGCCAAACAGGTACCCAGCTGGAGAGCATTGGCAGAATAGATTAAGCCCGAACGACCTGTAACAGAAAGAGAAAATTCCGGCGGTGGCTCGTCTACTTGGAGGCACTCCGACGATCAAGTCAGCACTCAATATCTCTCAAAGATAACAAATAGTGCTTAACTTACTAGACAGAATATCAAAAGCATACCTTAGACCCATGGGGGTGCCTTCCTTTTATAGTCAACACAATCTTAGTCCCAATAGGAGCCTAGCTCTAATGGATTTAGGATTACTGCTAATCTTAGACTCCCAGTAGGATTAGGATAAACTCTCTAAGAGTCTTATCTTTACCCAAACTGAAGTCTTCTCCCATTCTAGGACTCTTGTCCCTTATCCCTTATCCCAAATTCCAGTATTCTCGCAGATAACCTTGGCCTAGCCAAGATGATCTCGGCGCCATGATCAGGACACGTGGCACCTTGGCTGGCACTTCGGTGACACCTCGGCCACATGTTGTCATTCAAAAAATATGTCCTCACAGCTACTAATTGTTTAGTCGCCAAAAACACGATCTTATGTTTTATCACAAAATTATAATTTCTCCACAATCTATCTATATTCCATGCAACCTGTAATATGTATATAAACGAATACAAATACTATATATCAATCATTTCACAATCTGCATACATATACAAAAAATGAATAACTTTAAATGTCAAAGTCCATGCAAATCAACTATTGTCCAAACTAAAATAATAATTCCATACAAAATATAGAATCATACAAAAATCAAAGCCCTTCGTATACAAAAACATATATTTACTACCATGCAAAATGACCATTTGGCATGGTACAAATTACCATCGTAATCTGTACCACGACAAAAGGTGATCTATATGTAACACAACCAAAGTTTTTCTATATACCATGACAAAAGGTCGTATATATGTACGACGACAAATGGTCATATATGCACCATGACAGAAGGTAATCTATGTACCATGCTAGTAATTATCAGTTGGTTGCCAAAAGTTTTCTGTATCGGTAATAGTGAACTACACAAAAATCAAGGATGACAAAAGCATTAGTTGTATACAAAAGTAAAATTTCTTCTTCAAAATAAATTATCCACAAGTCCATGCAACAAAGCCAAAAAAAAAAAGCATTTGGTTACAAAATATCAATTCAGTCAGCCATAGGGAAAAGGTTCTAACATGCGTTTAAGGTAAAACAATCGACAAATGTCTTCTTGAACATAAAAGCATATATATATGTATCATGAAATATTTATTCCAACCAACGGCGCAAACAATCTATTATGTTATTTCTTCATCCTATTTTATACAAAGGCAATTATTAAAATATGTGGATGTTATTTTCATAAAGTTGTCACTCTTTAAACTAAGTGTTAGGCGTTTTTCAAATAAGTTAAGGCATTTTCAGCTCTAACTCCTAACCTACGGGTCTTAATTACATTCCATTTGTTGTCACAGGTCCTATTTGTCACGGGGAAGCTATCCGTGACAGCCATACTAAGGTTCGGGGGCTGTTTTGAATATTCAGCCTCGGAATGCCATTTTTTGACTAAGTTTAAGGCGTTTTCGGCTCTAACTACCAACCTGCGAGTCCGAATTACATTACGTCTGGTGTCACAAGTCCTATTTGTCATAGGGAAGCTGTCCGTGAGAGCCACATGGTGGTTTGGGGGCAATTTTGAACTTTCTCCCCCGAAATGTCCTTTTTTGACTAAGTTTAAGGCATTTTTGCTCTAACTCCCAACCTCCAGGTCCGAATTATATTCCGGCTGTTGTCACAAGTCCTAATTGTCACAGGGAAGCTGTCTGTGACAGCCATACGATGCTAAGGGGGCTATTTTGAATTTTCACCGCTGGAATGCCCTCTTTCGACTAAGTTTAAGGCGTTTTCTGCTCTAACTCCCAACCCACGGGTCCGAAATACATTCCATATGTTGTCACAGGGCCTAATTGTCATGGGGAAGCTGTCCATGACAGCCATATGGTGGCTTGGGGGCTGTTTTGAATTTTTGCCTCCGGAACGCCCTATTTCGACTAAGTTGAAGGCATATTCGGCTCTAACTCCCAACCTACGGGTCTAAATTACACTACATCTGTTGTAACAAGTCCTATTTGTCATGGGAAAGCTGTCCGTGAGAGCCACATGGTGGTTCGGGGGCTGTTTCGAATTTTCGCTGCCAGAACGCCTTATTTCGACTAAGTTTAAGGCATATTCAGCTCTAACTCCCAACCTACGGATCTGAATTACATTACGTCTGTTGTAACAAGTCCTATTTGTCATGGAAAAGCTGTCCGTGAGAGCCACATGGTGGTTCGAGGACTGTTTCGAATCGTCGCCCTTGGAACACCCTTTTTCGACTAAGTTTAAGGCGTTTTTGGCTCAAACTCCCAACTTACAGGTCCGAATTATATTCTGTCTATTGTCACAGGTCCTATTTCTCATGGGGAAGCTGTCTATGACAACCACACGGTGGTTCGGAGGCTGTTTTGAATTTTCGCCCCCGGAACGCCCTTTTTTGATTAAGTTTAAGGCGTTTTCTGCTCTAACTCCCAACCTATGGGTCCGAATTACATTCCGTCTGTTGTCACAAGTCCTATTTGTCACGGGGATGATGTCCATGAGAGTCACACGGTGGTTCGGGGGCTGTTTTGAAATTTTGCCCCTGTAACGCCCTTTTTCGACTACGTTTAACGCGTTTTTGGCACTAACTCCCAAACTACAGGTCCGAATTACATTCCGTCTGTTGTCACAAGTCCTATTTGTCATAGGGAATCTGTCCGTGAGAGTCATACGGTGGTTCAGTGGCTGTTTTGAATTTTCACCCCTAGAATGCCCTTTATCGACTAAGTTTAAGGCTTATTCGGCTTTAACTGCCAACCTATGGGTCCGAATTACATTACGTCTGTTGTCACAAGTCCTATTTGTCATGGAAAAGTTGTCCGTGAGAGCCACATGGTGGTTCGGAGGCTGTTTTGAATTTTCGTCCTTGGAACGCCCTTTTTCGACTAAGTTTAAGGTGTATTCGGCTCTAACTCCCAAACTACGGGTCGGAATTACATTCCGTCTATTGTCACAAATCCTATTTGTCACGGGGAAGCTGTCCGTGAGAGTCACACGGTGGTTCGGGGGCTTATTTGAATTTTCACCCCAGAACGCCTTTTTCCGACTAAGTTTAAGGTGTTTTCGGCTCTAACTCCCAACGTACGGGTCTGAATTACATTCCGTCTGCTGTCATAGGTCCTAATTGTCATGCGGAAGCTGTCTGTGACATCCATACGGTGGTAAGGGGGTTGTTTTGAATTTTCGCTGCTGGAATGCCATTTTTCGACTAAATTTAAGGCGTTTTCAGCTCTAACACCCAACCTACAAGTCCGAAATACATTCGGTCCATTGTCACAGGTCCTAATTGTCATGGGGAAATTGCTCGTGACAACCACATGGTGGTTCGGGTGCATTTTTGAATGTTCGCCTCCGAAATGCCCTTTTTCAACTAAGTTTAAAGCGTATTCGGCTCTAACTCCCAACCTACGGGTCCGAATTACATTACGTCTAGTGTCACAAGTCCTATTTGTCATGGGGAAGCTGTCCGTGAGAACCACATGGTGGTTTAGGGGCTGTTTTGAATTTTCACCCCCGAAGCGGCTTTCTTCAACTAAGTTTCAGGCGTTTTCGGCTCTAACTCCCAACTTGCGGGTCCGAATTATATTCCGTCTATTGTCACAGGTCCTAATTGTCATGGGGTAGCTGTCCGTGACAACCATACGGTGGTTCGAGTACTGCTTTGAATTTTTGCCCTTGGAACGCCCTTTTTCGGCTAAGTTTAAGGCGTTTTCTGCTCTAACTCCCAACCTACAGGTCCGAATTACATTCCGTCTGTTGTCATAAGTCCTATTTGTCACAAGGAAGCTATCCGTGAGAGTCACATAGTGGTTCAGGGGCTGTTTAGAATTTTCACCCCCAGAACACCTTTTTTCGACTAAATTTATGGCATATTCGGCTCTAACTGCCAAACTACCGGTCTGAATTGCATTTCACCTGTTGTCACAAATCCTATTTGTCACGGGGAAGCTGTTCGTAAGAGCCACATGCTGGTTTAGGGGCTGTTTTGAATTTTCACCCCCAGAACGCCATTTTTTGACTAAGTTTTAGGCGTATTCGGCTCTAACTCCCAACCTACAAGTCCAAATTACATTATGTCTATTGTCACAAGTCCTATTTGTATGGGGAAGCTATCCATGAGAGCCACACGGTGGTTCGAGGGCTGTTTTGGATTTTCGCCCCTAGAACGCCCTTTTTCAACTATGTTTAAGGTGTTTTCAGCTCTAACTCCCAACATACAGGTCCAAATTACATTCCGTCTATTGTCACAGATCCTAATTGTGATAGGGAAGTTGTTCATGATAGCCATACGGTGGTGAGGGGACTGTTTTGAATTTTCACCTCGGGAACGCCTTTTTTCGACTAAGTTTAAGGCGTTTTCTACTCTAACTCCCAACCTATGGGTCCGAATTACATTCTGTCTGTTGTCACAAGTCCTATTTGTCACAGGAAAGCTTTTCGTGAGAGTCACACAGTGGTTCGGGGGCTGTTTTGAATTTTTGCTCCAGAATGCCTTTTTTTGACTATGTTTAAGGCGTTTTCGGCTCTAACTCCCAACCTACGGGTCTAAATTGCATTCCGTCTGTTGTCACAGGTCCTAATTGTCATGGGAAAGCTATCTGTGACAGCCATACAGTGGCGCGGGGGCTGTTTTGAATTTTCACCCCCAGAACGTCTTTTTTCGACTAAGTTTAAGGCGTTTTCTGCTCTAACTCCCAACCTACGAGTCTTAATTACATTTCGTCTATTGTCACAAGTCCTATTTATCATGGGGAAGCTGTCCATGAGAGTCACGATAGTTCGGAGGCTATTTTGAATTTTTGCCCCTGAAACACTTTTTTTCAATTAAGTTTAAAGCGTTTTCGGCTCTAACTCCCAACCTACTGGTCCAAATTACATTCCGTTTGTTGTCATAGGTCCTAATTGTCATGGAGAAGCTATCTGTGATAGCCATACGGTGGTGAGGGAGCTGTTTTGAATTTTCACTCCTGGAACGCCATTTGTCGACTAAGTTTAAGGCGTATTCGGCTCTTACTCCCAACTTACGGATCTGAATTACATTACGTATGTTGTCACAAGTCTATTTCTGAAGATGTGCTAATTAAGATGTTTTGTCAAGGTCCTATGTGTTTTTTTTTTAAGTTTATCATTTAATGAAATTCCATTATTGCTATAACATAGGAAATTTGCATCATTAAATATTCTTGCCGCTCCTCTTGGAATTGTTTTTACATAATTAATTAATTAGTTAATGAATTAATGTGTTATTTCTTTTCTCCTCTTATTTGTATAATGTCAAAATAATTCCAAGTGGTCCAAAACAATAATGTCAATATGTGAAATTTTTTTGTAGAACTTTTAGTATCATATGAATAAAATTCTTCTTACCAAATACGACGATGACCGTCTGAACCCTGCAACAGAGTTGTGAGTTGTAAAACCACGTCGTTCATATGATTAAGTTGTTCTTGTTGCACCTCCCTTGTTTTTTTTCTTTCTTCTACTTCTTTCAAATGTTTTTTCTAACACGATGGGACAGTGACGACAACTTTTTCTAACATGCATTTTCTTTCTATACAGATGCATACACTAATGAGATAAAATTAAAAATATTGGTCAAGGCATTCTTTCAACTTTTGAAAAGTAACAAGTTTTTAAACAAATGAGCCCATACCGTTTGCAAAACACTTGTCTGCACTCTCTACCAATGTGTTTGTTGTCATCTGCAATTACACCACCAATACTCATCAATGGATATACATACAAATACAAGGATATTCGTTATGAAGAAAAGTTACAAATTTTTGAACTGCAATTATTACTTGCAAATGTCAGATATGCATATATCTTGTCTTCCAAAATGACATTCATTGGGCTTGCTCAAATTTAACCATCCTTTTCTTTTCTTTTCTTTTGTTTGTAATGACTTCCCAACATTTACTCTAAGTGAATGTAAACACATTAAATGCTGTATTGAGCAAGATTCTCATGAAGAATACTGGCTACACATGGAAAACAAGGATTCAAGTGCTTACAACAATGATGGGCATCCTGTTTTTAGATGAGTTAAATTTTTGATCATTTGGAGGCACAAATTGCTTAATTCCTGCTTTCATTGCAACATCCCAATTACCAGTTTCCTCAAAAGAACAAATTTATCTTGTGGCTTGAAGGCCATCCATCACTAGCATGCATACATCCTACACATGGTTACAGCTTCAATGTATTAGGATAAGACTACAAATCTATGTGACAATGTTCAGAAACATTTAAATGAGTTGCAAGGTTTGTTTATACAACTAATCCAAGACAAACTCCTCCAAAAAGTTTTGTGAACATGTAAGTATATTAAGGAAGTTGTGGGATGGACATCTACATTGAACTATTGGCTTTGATGGGCAAAAAACTACTAAAATTTTAGAGATGTACAAAGGGATAAAAAGTAAAGGAGAAAACAACTATAGGCTTTGATAATGAAGAAGAGGAGAAATAAGGCAATCAAAATGATGGCACAACCAGTGGCAAACCATTTCACCTAGCAATGTAACAACCATTGGGATAAGCTCAAACACTAACCTCATCTTAAATTGAAGTCTGAAAAAGAAAAGGATATGCCTAACAAGTGATTAAAATGGTAACTAAAATAATAACCATAATAGAAAACATTTTTTAATTCTAGGAAAATTACCATCAGAACGAGATCTAAGTACAGGACTAAACTGCACGTACAGCTTCAACTCCATTATTCACAACATCTATGGTATGGCCCCACTGCTTTGTCATTGACCGTGTCACCATCACATTAATCTTGTTATCTTCCACAAGAAGGATCTTAGGTTTCAACATCGATTTGGGAATTTCTGGACTGTTGCTAGAACTGCACTAGGTGCTTCTATTAGTTCTCTCCCACATCTCACTTGCTTCTTATAGTGATCCCGGGTTTACCCTTGTTGTACGGTGATCCGGACATGTGTCCGTGGATGTTGGTAGTTGAACATTATCTTGTTTACATCCTTTCTTACTTTGTATTTGAGTTATAGGATGTGTTGGGCAGGTTTGTTACAGGTTGGTTGAGTTTAGAAACCAAAACTAGTTGCCCAGATTTTGGCCTGTCCGCTCGAGCGGGGGTTTTGGCGCTCGAGCGGGGAATACACCCATCCAGTATTTCCTGTGCAGTGTCGGATGCTCGAGCGGGGGATTGGTCGCTCGAGCGGGAGGTTGTGACTGACGCTCGAGCGGGGCTTCGAGCGCTCGAGCGGGGCTTCGAGCGCTCGAGCGAGGACCTGTTGTGTCGAGATGCTGGGAGAGTGCATCCGGCGCTCGAGCTGGAGTTTGGTCGCTCGAGCGGGAGTCTGTGAGTGACGCTCGAGCGGGGAGTTTGACGCTCGAGCGAGGCGACTGGGTTTAAGTTCCGAGTTTTGACTTTTCAAATCACTTTTTCACTTTCTCTTTTCTCTCCTACTTTTCCAAAAACTCCATTGTTGAGCCTCTCACTCTAGAACTCTACCTTCTCTCTAGGTTTTGATCTAGTAGGAGTGATTTGCTCATCTTTGGCCTTTACAAAAAGGTTGTTGATCGTCGAGGGCTTTATTTTAATCTGAAAATTTCGGATTTTGGAACACGTTGGGTTTTATCATCTTCTCCTTTGGGGCTCCGGATTTGAGGTAGGGATATCCTACTCCTCTCTATGGATTTTGTCTTTAAATTTTAGTATTTTGAGATGATGGGGTTGATTTGGTAATTTTGTGAAAGTTTGGGCTTTTGTGTAATTTTACAAAAGTTGGGGTTTTATTTATAATAAACCTAGATGCATGTTTGGCATAGAGTAATGGAATAAATGTTGAATCATGGATGAAAATGGGACCCTAAGGGTTGTAATGTAAATTATGGAAAATGACCTAATTACATTGTTTGATTACTAGGAATGAGGAAATGAAATGGAATTGTTGAGATTGGGAATGCATGGGGTTAAAGGGTGTAGTTGAATTATTTATCACTCACCGAATTGAAATGTTGATTGAATATCCATTTGTGCATTTATTTTCTGTTTAGAAATAACTGCTTTGGGCTATCGGTGGAGGATAGTCGTGATTGTTGTAGACAATGCATGATGATTAGGCAAACGAAAACTAATCAATGGAATGTGTCATGGAATTTGACGATGAGCACGAGGAACACTTGGGAGTGGTGCTTGAGTTACTTAGAGCCCATAAGCTGTATGCCAAGTTTGGGAAGTGTGAGTTCTGGCTGAGAGAAGTCAAATTCTTAGGCCATGTAGTATCCGGTGAAGGAGTGTCTGTTGATAC